>BCKL01000005.1:786757-1015219 GCA_001600635.1 Leucosporidium creatinivorum | reverse complement strand
GCCTTCCTCCTTTCCCGACTACTCCTGCTGATGAGGATTGCTGATGCCCTCTCCTCGGCGCAGACGGTCACTGAATCTAGGTCGGTGGAGGCGCCTCAGCGCATCCTACGAAGCCGCTGACCCTTCCTCGGCTCGACAGAGAGCCCTCTTGCTCCTGCTACTACTGCATCAACTTCGAGGAGCCTCACTCATCCCCTCTCCTTCCCTCTTTTCCTTTGCCATCGCCATCGCCATCGCTCCTCGTCTTCTCGGTCGTCCCTCCCCGTCCTCGACTACACCCACGCCTCAATATCAGCTATGCTCTACGTCCGTAGTGCCCTCCCTTGGACTCGAGCCCCTCCTTCAAGGCGAGCGTTGCCTACGCTTCTCGGCGTTCGATCTTCACATGGACCACGGCTCCGATTGGGAGCCTTGCGCGAGGGATGCATGTAGTGGGGATGGTGGTATAGGGTGAGGACCTTCCCCTCGAGGCTACGGAGCTCGCTTGGAGGGAGCTGTTGTGGGGTAGATGGGTCTTGGAGTAAGAAGAGACGACGGTGAGGCGAGAGAATGGGCGTCACGAGCGATGTACTTCTCCTTCGATGAGGGGTGGCATTCGAATTAGATGCACAAGCTCAAATGTGCTGCTACATACTGCAAGACGGCTTTCTGCATTGCTTGGGCGTGATTCTCGGCGCAGAGAGAGAGAGCGGGCGGAGAGAGCGAGCGAGCGAGCTGTAGGCGGGGAGCAGACATCTCGCGAGTCCCGGCGCTGAATAGAGGAGCGTCGCCAACCGCTGGAGATCGTTGCAAGTACGCTACTAAACGTCTCCGCGCGAGATCGAGTCCGAATCTGTTTGGGAGGAGCGGGTCAGCGACGAGAGCGGCCACGAGCAGAACACGGAGAAAGGCGAGCACTGACCAGAAGCCTAATCATCAAGCTACCCTCTTCAAGCCTTGCCCCTCAGCCTGCTCCTCATTCTCCATCATTCCTCCATCTCCATCAGCTGACCCTCTGGGTCCTCGACCTCGCCCTTCTCCCCTCCTCGCTCGAGCTCTCCTCCGGCGCTCCCTTCCTCAGCACCTTCTCCGTCGACCATACCCTCGGCTTCTCCAGCTCCTGCAGCGTCGACCTCCGCCTCCTCCTCCGCACCCTCGGGAGCACCAATCGCTTGACGACGCGCCTGCTCCCTCGTCTCGGCCGAGTTGGAGGCGATGAGCCTTTCGAGGCAATTGGGGTGGATCAAAGAGTCTACGGAGAGGAACAGGTCAGTATGCTATGCTTGCTCGAACGAGAGCAGGAACAGGTCGAGACGACGCTCACCAGCATCTCCTCCCGTCGCCTTTTCGTAGATCTCCGTCCCGAGAGATTGCCTGAGGATTTGTCCGAGGTGGCTCCAGTCCTTGTTGGAGATGACGTGGGCGAGTAGTTGCGCTTGCGGATTGGAGAGGTGGTCTTGCGCGTGATTGAGGATGAAGGAGAGGATGGAGACGCCAATCGACTCTGCGAGTCGATTTCTTCAGCTGAGGCTTATGAGAGGGAGCACAAACAGCTCACCAATTCCCTGAAGATTGTTGTCGAGCTGCGAATACCAGTAAGGGAGGAATCCTGGCACCTCGGTACCGTCGACCTCGGCGAACGTGTTCTGCGAGACAAGAGCGAGGATCAGTGCGAGCCTGGAGAGACGGAGGGAGCAACAATCATACCTTGAAGCTCTCCTTGATCCGCTCGATAAGCTCGGGATCCTCGTCCGACTGGTACTCGAGAACGAAGGCTCCTTGAGCCGGCGTGATGTGACTACGGCAGAAGGGGCCTTGCCTTCCAGGAGGGTGTCGCCCGTTGAACTTGAAGTTGCAGGCGAAGCTGGGGTTGATCGAGAGGGTGAGGTCGGCCGGGCAGTCCCTGCAAGGAAGCGGGGTCAGCTGTCTAGAGCCGTCGAGGGACACGGCGCCGTTCTGGGCGGAAACTCACCTCGCACATGTAGCACAGATCGTCGTGCCGCGAGACTTGAACGACTCAACTCCCTCCTTGTGGCCGAGCGACGCGACGGATATGCTGTTGGAAGCCGAGGGTTGAACAGCAGCGGGCGCCGAGCTGACGACCTCCTCCTCGTCGGCGAGGGCGATGATGACCTTGGCGTTCTTCGTCGTCCGAGGGTCAACGACAGTCCTGGAAGCCTTGGCGCGCTCCTTGATTTGCTTTTGGTAAGCGGCCTTCGTCTCTGCAGAAGCGTTAGGAGGAGCGTAAGGGTCCGAGAAGCCGAGAGGAGTGTTGTCGACGAGGAGGCCGTCCTTGGCGGCGGAGAAGTGGGCGGCGGTAAGCGAACGGAGGACTGCCTGAGCCGTCGAGTGGTCGTAGGGGCGAGCGCGGGGCTCTCCGGTCTCGTACGAGGTGCCGTGGAAAGGGGAGGGGCGGCCAGGCTTCGCGCCGGCAGCGAGTCCCCTCATGGAGAAGTTGGCGCTAGGGGCGCAGCTGAGGAGGACGGGACGCTTGCGCGACTTTGTGATGACGAGCTGGAGTGGAAGGTCGCGGTGAATCCGGGCTGGTAGAGTCCAGCCGAGAATCGATCCGTGTCGTAGTCGTCCACTTTGCCCATGAGGAAGGCCTGTAGGGTGGGAGCAGCGTCAGCTATGTCACAAGGAGCCTGCCCCGCGGCGAAGATGGAGCCCACGTACATGATAGTAGCGGTTGAGCTCGAAAGCGAGATTTCGGAGGCCGGCCATGGCTTCGGGACTGCCAGCGAACAGGCAGTGGACACCTTTGCTGTAGTGGGAAAGCAGCTGAGATCAGCGAGAGTTTCCTGTGACTCTCAGAATGTACAGACTTACACGAGAGCCCAAGTCTTGACGACGTCGCCGCGGCAGAAGGCGAAGATGAAGTGAGTTGGGATGTAGACGACGTGCACGATCATGTTTCCTCCGACGCGGAACTTGAGCTCGGCTTCAGCCAGGAAGGTGCCTCCGTCGAATCCCTGTAGAGCGATAGGTCAGCTCGGTCGTCGAGAAGAGAGAGGACGAGCGCAGCTCACGGGTGCTTGATGAACGTAACGCGACGAGTAGTCGGCCTGCTCCTCAGGCGTATCGAGCGAGCAGGTACACGCTACCTGTTGGTACTTCCCGTCCTCGTCGACGAAGGTGAAGGTCTCTACATCCTTGACGTGCTCGAGGGTGACGATCTGGCTGCGATATTCCTTGCCGACGACGGGCAGGTCCGACCAATCCTCGTCGCGAGGACTAGCATCGAGGAAAGCTTGTGGTCCCTTGACATGGTAGAGCTTGTTGTAGAGGATCTCTGCGAGCCATCATGCGAGCGAGCGAGTGAGATCAGCGAAGAGGAGGAGCGAAAGAGGGAAACGCGCGACGCACTTTCTCCCTTCGCTTGCTTCTCCTCCATGAACTTGCCGATGTCCATGACGGGAACCTTGACGTCTGCAGAGGTTTGTAGGTGTCAGCTCTAGCTGCTGTAACTCGCTTGCAATGCGCTCACCCTTGTCCTTCTTCTTGACGACCACTGCGAAGCGAGACGGTGAGCATCGAAGCGGGAGTGAACGACTTGAGACGACTCACCATTTGACCTAAGCTCCTCGATTGACGTTGGCTGGAACGAGCTGCTCTCCAGCTGCTCAGTCACTGTGTATGAGAAAGGTTAGCGAACGGCAGAAGGGTGAAACGCATCGCCGAGAGCTTACGCTCCGCAAGTCGCGGGCGCTTGGATGCCTTCTGGGAGGCAGAAGCAGCAGCGGCACCTCCCTTGGCGGTAGCAGAAGCAGTAGCGGCGCCTCCCTTGACGGTAGCTGTGAGAAGAGTCGGGTCAGCACTGGTCCTGCTCGGCGCCGAACATTCATCTCGGCTCACGTCCATCGCCGAGAGTCCGTTTGGTTCCCTTCTTGCTCGGCTGCTTGGTGGCGGGGGTTGTAGCAGGAGGAGGATCGAGTACTCCGATGTCAGATCCACGCTCCAAAGCCGTTGCTCGGTAAAGTCGTTCTTGGGCGAGAAGGCGTCGGCGCAGGCGGCTGGCGGAGGACTGCTCTCCGTTGCGAGTCTCTGCAGTGCGCTGGATCTCGAGGAGCTGAGGGTAGATCTCCAAGTCAAACTGACTGCCGTTGGTGCTCTGATGGTCATACGCGGAGAGGATCTGGAGGATGGCTGTTAGTCGAGGCTACGAGGCTCGGCGCAGAGCAAGCGTACCTGGTAGCCGGGGTAGTAGGAGCTGTAGGCGTCCAACGAATTTCCGACAAACCTCCACTTATGGTAAGGCCTGTTTCGTTGAGAAGACGGTGGTCAAAGGCTTGTCAGGAGCGGAGAGAGAAGCGAAACGGAGTCTGGCTCACTTCGGCACTTCATCGTCGGCCTTCGTAAAACCCCTACTCTGCTGCAGCTCCACGCAGAATATACTCGAGAGCATTCGGAGCGTTTCTGCAATCCAGACTGGCGGGTATAGCTTGCCGGGTGCGCGAATGGACGGCACATGGTTCGGGTCATCGACCTCGAGCAGGGTCTCGTAGACTCGGGTGCGGGTCGGGTTCTCAGCGGGCAGATCAGCGAGGAAGGGGTCTTCCCACTGGCGGTAGCTTTGGTGGTGGTTGTCCACACGGGCCTCTTGGGCTCTGTGGGAGAGCAGGGGACCGTCTCAGCGAAGCAGCGAGAGCGAAGAAGCAATCGCGATTTAACGGACCCGATGTTGGAGAAGAGTCCATCTTTGTCTCGATAGTCGTCGTCTGGAAAGTCTTTGATGGCGATAGATTTGACTTCTTTGCCTGCAAAGGGAGTGATCAGCTTCTCAGCTCGAGCTGGCAGCCGCCACGGCTTACGGGTCAGTTGACCAGGGAAGGGCTTAGTGGTGGCCATGGCGGCCTCTAGAAAAGTAATAACGGTCAGCATTCGTGTCTACAGAGCTCCGCAAGCTCTCCGCCGTCAGCTAGTCCGCCTTCGCGACTAAGACTCACTTTCGTAGCGGTGAAGGGAGCGAGAGGGGAGAATCGAGAGGGGTAGTGCGTGACCGAGGGCGAATGCGAGCGCCGGAGGGAGTCCGCCGGTGCTATAGAGTAGTAGTCGAGCCGGAGACGAGAGAGCGAGACGGGCGAGCAACGAGGGAGGAAAGCAAGAAGCCATGGGCGCTTCGCCTCAGGAGGCCGTTCGCCGCGAGAGGGCTCGAGAGTTGTGATGACCCACATTGTTGTAGAGTAGCAGGAGACTGTGGCGGTCCGAGTAGTACTACACAGCACTCGCGAGATGTCTGCTCCCCGCCTACAGCTCGCTCGCTCGCTCTCTCCGCCCGCTCTCTCTCTCTGCGCCGAGAATCACGCCCAAGCAATGCAGAAAGCCGTCTTGCAGTATGTAGCAGCACATTTGAGCTTGTGCATCTAATTCGAATGCCACCCCTCATCGAAGGAGAAGTACATCGCTCGTGACGCCCATTCTCTCGCCTCACCGTCGTCTCTTCTTACTCCAAGACCCATCTACCCCACAACAGCTCCCTCCAAGCGAGCTCCGTAGCCTCGAGGGGAAGGTCCTCACCCTATACCACCATCCCCACTACATGCATCCCTCGCGCAAGGCTCCCAATCGGAGCCGTGGTCCATGTGAAGATCGAACGCCGAGAAGCGTAGGCAACGCTCGCCTTGAAGGAGGGGCTCGAGTCCAAGGGAGGGCACTACGGACGTAGAGCATAGCTGATATTGAGGCGTGGGTGTAGTCGAGGACGGGGAGGGACGACCGAGAAGACGAGGAGCGATGGCGATGGCGATGGCAAAGGAAAAGAGGGAAGGAGAGGGGATGAGTGAGGCTCCTCGAAGTTGATGCAGTAGTAGCAGGAGCAAGAGGGCTCTCTGTCGAGCCGAGGAAGGGTCAGCGGCTTCGTAGGATGCGCTGRGGCGCCTCCACCGACCTAGATTCAGTGACCGTCTGCGCCGAGGAGAGGGCATCAGCAATCCTCATCAGCAGGAGTAGTCGGGAAAGGAGGAAGGCTGTAGCTCACCTGTATTCCCTGATGGAGAGCACCGAGTGATTGAAGCTTTTCTCGGCGCAGAGGTTGGCGAAGCAGCGACCGAGTCGGGGCGAGGGTCGGTAGGGAAGGCTTAGCACGAGCTCGCGTTGAGCAAGCGACCATCGATGGTAGACCTAGTCGAGTTCAATTGGGGAAGAGGGAGTATTTGAACGATGACGCGAGTTTGGGGGAAGTGAGCGAGTAGCGACAAGGGAGATGCGAGCAAGGCGGGAAGAAAGGAAGACGGTCAGTGGCAGTGCTCGCGGGGAAGCAACAGCATGACTCACTCTGATTCGAGATCAAAGACCAAGCCTCAAAACGACGACTCGTCGCCGCGAGCCGAGCGAATCCACTCAGCGGCGGTCTCCTCGGTGACGAAACAGTCGAGGTACTGCCATCCGCCACTGTCTGCAGCGATGTTGGGCGTAGTTGGTCTCTTGCGGCGCGCGACAAGCGCCTGCAGCAGCGAAGTGGCTCTTTCGAGGGATCTGGACGATGAGTCCGCCATGACTTGCGTTCGGCGAGATGGAGAGGTGGGGGTGAGCGAGTAGTCGGGAGAAGCACAAGGGAGCGAGATCTCACCAGAAGGGACGATAGACACATCAGAGGCGAGATGCGTCCCCATGGGAGGGTGGCATGTAGCAGCACCGAGACCAGGCGAAGGGTGAGCAGGAGCGCCGAGAGTTGCCTAGTCCGGGGCTGCAGAGGTGAGAAGTAGGGGCACGAGAAGGAAAAGCATCAGCTGAGTACGACTGGAGCGCGAGGAGTGTGACCAAACCCTACCTTGATGGCGCTCCCAACGAGAGCTTCTTGAACCGAGCTTCGTCTACAGCGAGAATCGAGGGGAGACAGGAGGAGCTGTGACCGGGGCGAAGAAGGGGGGGAGTGATGGGGTAGCATGATACCTGGCTGTCTTGCAACACGGTCTAACGCTCGCCCACCTGGGCAAGCCGACCGGGGAGGAGAGGCGGCGCCGAGTTGGACAGCCTCTGCATCAGCGAGTAGACGCCTGCGCGTGAGCACCGAGAGCGGATATGGAACTTGATCGAGCAGTCTGCTGCAGGCGAAGAAGCGAATCAAGGTTAGCAGACGACTTGGACGGCCGAAGTTCGAGACGAGCGGCAGCGCACCTCGGCAGCAGCGAAATTATGGGGCGTCTTGCAGCCTGATGGACACAAATTGGAGAAGGGGGTCAGCTCTGGCTGCTCGAGCCCTTCCCTGCTCTTCTCCCTGCTCTACGCCCCGCCTGAGTTGAGCGCAGGACGGCCACTGAAGCTGGAGGGGAGCCACTCACCTCTCCTTCACTATAGAAGCAGCTTGGTGCAACAGACTCGGCTGCCTAGAGGATGCTGTAGTCCCCGTCTAGGCGAATCGGCGTGGAGAGAGCGAGAGAGTCTGCGGCGAGCTCGAGACGTGCAGTTGAACAGCGAGTGCATGTAGGAAGGTGTGAGCGGCCTCCAGGGAGCAGCCTGTACCACCGTAAGAGTAGTATAGCCAGCTCGGCGAGTCGAAAAGTCACGTCGAGGAGAGCAGCGAAAGGGAGGAAGGAGAGAGTTGGGCTCGTGGAGCTGAGCAATCAAGTCCGTGGAGGTGGGGTGTGGGGTGCACGTTAATTTCCGTACTTCTGTACCAGAACAGGAAACGTAGAGCTGAGTTCTACAGGGCCTGTCTTCAACACAGATTGAGGGTAGAAAGACCTGCGGACAATCTAGATGTCAGGGTATCATCGCCGAGCACTGAGCCGAGCTCCCGGCCTCGGGCGTCGGTTCGGCTTGCAGCAGCAGAGATGAGGTGCCAGTTCCCTTTGCAGTAGTACGGCGCATGCTAAACAGCGGAATGAATGAAGTCAAAGGTAAGGGAGGGTCGAGGCCGGCCGAAGCGGAAGGGGAGAAGCAGTACAGTCAAGGCGACTGGTGGATTTCAGGGGAGCGCTTCGCTGGCGGTCCTGTTAGGCGACTGGTTGAGGTTGATAGAGGACAGTTGATTAGCAGGAGATGGCCCGAGGACGAGGCGTGGGATCGGACCGACTGGCCTCGGCGTTCGGCTGGCCTGCCCGATTCACCCCAATCCTGGGCCCACCTGAGTAGCAAGGGTCTTCAGTGTAACACTAGTCGCACTTGGAACTGTTCAAGACGGCTGTCCGAAATTCTCAGGTCATGGACTGCTAGGAGGAAGTCATCGCCGAGTTTGGTCTCCCCACTCGCTGATGTGATGTGCCTGTAAGGTAGGTGTAAGTTGATGGCGCAAAGTGGTACAGACATCACCGACAAGTAAGAGGCGCCAGGCTCCGCGAAGCCTTGAGTGTCGTTGGGGGCAAAAAAAAAGGCGAGGTGAACCCTCGCCGAGCAGCAAAAAGAAAGAAAAAACTCGAAGAACGAGTATTTGACAACCTCCCCTCTCGCGGGATCGAACCGCGGGCCTCAAGATGAGACGTTGATACCATTACAGTCTTGCGCTCTTCCAGCTGAGCTAAGAAGGGTTTGAATTTTGCAAAAAGTCGCCTTGGGTCAGTCCCACAGTGCGCAGACCGCCTCTCCGGTTTTCGCCCGAGTTTTTTCGACCAAACGGGCCGAAACGGGGTTTTACGGCTTCTGTAGCGACTTGCGGGCCTTTCGGATGATGCTAAAAAGGTTAGTCTGTCTGGCCCAAACAACCCCGAGGACCCCCGAGTCGATTTGGACCGAGAACGACCAAAGTTCGGCAAGTTCGGCGATGGCGGGAGAGGCCTCGCATTTTGAGGCAGGTCACTGAGAGCCCGTCTCCGGGAGTACATTACACAATCGTCTGAATTGTGCGCCACGCGACCTGATACAAGTTGCAGAAGCTGTTCTGGGATCAGCAGGATCAAGAGCGAGAAGGGGAAGAGGGCGGGGGACAAGGTGGGAGGCAGCAGTAGTCACAAAAAGGCCAAGTACTAGTCGTCTGTACATGCCGCCTGTAACCTGGACCGAAGTCGATAGTCTGTTGCGACGCACTCAAAAAACTCGAAAGGGTCTCGAGAATGGCAAAGGCTCGGTGCCGAGTCCGGCCCGAGCATTTGCAGTAGCCTCTGCCTGCTCGCATCCTCTCGCATATCCCCTACTGCCACTCTGGCTACTTGGCTGCGTTGTATTTGAACGTACGCAGAAGCTGTCTAAAGTCTCTTACACGCGACTACAAGGGGTAGGTAGCCTGAACTCGCTCGCTCCTCATCGCCGAGCCAGGCAACGAGCGCGGCACTTCGGTCGGTTCGAGCTTCACATCAGTGCTTGCCATGCTACAGAATAGCAGCCCCTCCATTTTGTAGGGATGCGGATGGGCGCAGGCAACTCTCGAGGTCGTCGAGGAGACCAACTCGGCGCCGAGTATCCAGTTCTATACTCTTGCGGCCGCTCTGCGCTCCGTCTCTCCGTCTGCCCTGCTCAACTTCACTACCTGACTACAGCGCACTCCACTGCAGCTGTGTGACATCAGCAGAACCTCGTGCTCTGCTCCAGGTGACCTGGGACCGCTCCACAGGCCTCCTGAACATCGCCGAGCCTGGGGGGAGGCAAAAAGAGATGCTAGAAACTGCTCTGAAGGTCTGTGTGCAAAAAGATGCCTCCTGGGTGAATCGAACACCCGATCTTGCCATATCGTGCAGAAATACGAGTGGCACGCCTTGCCACTGAGCCAAGGAGGCCGCGCTCGTGCGTTGACCAACATGGTCAATCTAACGGGTTTGCAATCCCAGAGTCGATTGGCATGCACCACAACCTCTCAAATGCACCTTGAAGCAAGATATAGCGCACTGTAACTTGCTGCAGCTTTTCAAGGTTTTGAGCTCCCCGCCCAGCTCGGTCGAATCAGCGCTCAACTTCCTGCTCCGAGACGTACACCGATAGTTGAGCAGGCATGCCCACAGCAGACCAAGGCATTACTAGTAAACGATACAAGCCAGTAGCCCTCCCCAGCCTTCACCGTAGCCAAGAAGGAGGAGTTCTCGAGCTGATCCTCTTCTCGCCGAACCCATCTCGACGGCCAAAGTTGACTTAAAGTATGCATTAGAATTCCAAGCAGGTGCGATAACCTCTTGAAGGCTTCTCTCCGTCACGCTGCAGCAAGTGTGACTTCTCAGACAATCCAGAACCCGAGATCGGTCGAGAAGACAGCGCCGAGCTGCTGCGACCCCGAGCGGTTGTGAAGACCCACAGCAGCGCGAGAGATAGATGAAAGGTGATGAATGACTTCCAAACCCCTCTAGATCTCACCGAGACTCAGACCGAGGAAAGGGGTGACCAGCGATTCGCCTCTCTCGCACAGCGGCTCGACCCCTCCTTCCCCTTCCACTCTTTCACCTCGTCTGCTATTCGAATTCGGTCGCCTACAGCCCTAAGCTCCAATCGAACGTCTAGGTCTAGCACAGCACCCTCCGTCGCCCAGTCAAGTACAGCACCAAGCACTTGCCCTCCCTAGACTCTCTCACCATGTCTCCGTTCGACCGTCTGCTCTCGGCGAACAGGCCAGCTTGTGGGTAAATCTATGGCACTTTCAAAGCTAATCGGGCATAACCAAACGTACGCCAAACCGTACGCGCCCGTTCCTACTCCTCCCAAGCGAGTTCTGCATCTCGAGCGACAGCAGCTGCAGAGGTCGGCAAAGATGAGCATACATACGAGCGGGGAAGAGCAAGGAGGGCCATCAACTCACCTCAGAGCTCGATACCCATCTCCTTGAGCTTGGCCGCCGTCTCGGCCTGCTCCTCCTCGAAGCGCTTGCGAAGGTCGGGCTCCGTCTGAAACAGCTCCACGCACTCGTTACAGCGACTGTAAGACGGGAGAGTCAGCCATGCACTCAGTAGAAGAGGTCGAGGCAGCTACTCACATGAAGTAGGCTTGCGTGCGCTTGCCACAGCCCTGTCAAAGCGAGAGGAGTGAGCGACTAGCCGGCGCCGAGCGCAAAGGACGACGTACGAGAACAGCAAACTCGGGGAGAACGTCGCCGACAGCCTCGATGTCGTCACTGTGATAAGAGCAAAGGGTGAGCGTCGGAGCGATTGCGAGACGGGGGAGAGCGAGCGTACGGAGGAAGGCAGTCCTCGCAGAAGGAGCTCGTGCAGGTTTGGCAGCTGGGTGGAGAGCACGATTAGTGCAAGCTCGAGCAGAACAGCGATTGTGCGCAAGCAAAGCCGGAGCGAAGCTCGTGCAG
The DNA here is from genome assembly GCA_001600635.1 of Leucosporidium creatinivorum. Taxonomy (NCBI): domain Eukaryota; kingdom Fungi; phylum Basidiomycota; class Microbotryomycetes; order Leucosporidiales; family Leucosporidiaceae; genus Leucosporidium; species Leucosporidium creatinivorum. The sequence goes on along the minus strand of BCKL01000005.1, from coordinate 1,004,088 downwards.
ATCGGAAGGAGGGTAAACGCACCGGAAGAGAAGTCCTCCGCTCTCTTGCGTCGAACGGTGGCACGAAGTACACGAGTGCTGGACGCAGTACCAGGACCTGAAAACGAAGCAAGATCAGCGAGGGGAAGAGAAGCGAGACCGAAAGAGCGGCGTACATCATGGCGCCGAGCTCGGCTTCGGTATAGCCACTGCAAGGGCCGTGGCACGAGCGAGGGCACGAAGCGCACTGGTAGACGTCTCCTCCGTCCTTGCAGACCATGCAGAACTGCGAGAGCGTGGAAGAGGGTCAGTCGATGTCGGCGGAAGCGCTCGCGGCTCGGACTCACGTCCTCGTGGTCGAACTTCCTACGCTGCTTCTTGGTGTTGGCGAGCTTCTTGACGGCGTTGGGGTCGGAAGTGATCGTCTTGACGGCCTCCCACGATCCACACGACTGAAGAAGATGAAGGAGAAGGTCAGCACCGAGCTCGACGGAAACTGACGAGCGAGCGTACAATGGTGTCCTTCATAACGGCGTGGCCATCGATCATGACGGTGCGCGAGTTGGCGGCGCGAGCGAGGGTGGCGTTCCACTCTGCGAGAGAAGAGAAGCGACGAGGTCAGCGACCAGCGGGCGGCGAGGCATCGAGGCAGCACACCATTGCGGATCTCAGCGTTCGAAGCCTTGTAGGTAGCGCCCTCGAACTTCCTCGACTGAACAGCCTCGCGACCCTGCAGCAGGAGCTTCTCGGCCTCCTCCTCCTCCTTCTCGAGCTGGCGCTTCTCCTCCTCAGACAGAGCCTCGCCGATGTCGGCCTTGATGCCCACCTCCTTCTTCTCGTCACGCTCCTTGCCACGTTCCCTGAGTTCGGTGAAGGTCGCCTCGCGGAACTCGGTGAAGGCGTCGGTTCCCTCCTCGCTGCCCCACTTGGCGAGAGCAGAGGCTCCACCGCGAAGGATCGAAGCGAGTTCTGTAGGCAAAGCAGCTGTAAGCGGCGACACAGAGGTCATGGCAACGAGGCGACGTACCTCCACGGGTCATCCTAGGCGCATCATCCTCGGTCTGCTCGGTCTCGTTGGCAGGCTCGCCGCCAGCCTCCTCATCAGCAGGGCGGTCGGCGGCGTTCTTCATGTTACCCATGACCTTGGCACTGTAGGTGATCAAGCGTCAGCGCAGCTCGCGACACTTAAGAGAGGCGAGACTTACGAGAGGTAGAGCTTTTTCCTCAGCCTCGTAAGAGCCTGCTCCTCAACCGAGTCCTGGCACACGAGACGGTAGACCTGCACGGTCTTGGTCTGACCGATACGGTGAGCACGCGAGATGGCCTGGATGTCGACCTGGGGGTTCCAATCCTGATCGACGAGGACGACGGTGGTGGCGGCGGTGAGGTTGATGCCGAGTCCTCCGGCGCGAGTGGAGATGAGGAAGATCTGGTAGGGCGAGTTGTTCTGCTGGAAGAGCTTGATGTCGAGGGCGCGACGAGGTCGGGAGGTGGATCCGTCGAGACGAGCGTCTGTTCGAGAGAGGCGAGAGATCAGCTTTCGGTCGTCGTCTCGGGCGGCACTCAATGAGTCACTCACACTTGAAGCTCCTGAGCTGCATAAAGTCCTCGAGGATGTCGAGCATGCGGGTGAAGCCAGAGAAGATGAGGACCTTCTCACCCTTAGGGAGGATGTCGGCGAGGAGCTTGTCGAGGAGGACGAGCTTGCTCGAGGCGGCGACGAGGTGTTCGGCGACCTCGAAGGGCTCCGACTCGGCGTTGGGGAGGAGGTAAGGGTGGTTGCAGCACTTGCGAAGCTGCATGAGCCTGTGGATTAGGTGTAGACGACGTCAGCGGTCACTCACGAGACGGGTAGCGGCCGAGCTCACAGGTTCATCATCTTCATCCAAGCGTTGCCATCTCCCGCCTTCGAAGCAGCCATTGCCTTCTCGATGTGCTCCCTCACGCCGACCTCTCCCTCCTCTTCGAGAATCTCGGCCTCGGTCTTGAGCGCTTTAGGCTTGCGACCCCTTGCTCCCCCACCCGGGTTCTTGAAGTCGGCGTTGAAGATCTCTCCGAGGGTGACGGTGTCGGCGCGAGTAAGGAGACGTTTGTACCAGAAACGCTGAGCGGGGGAGAGAGGGACGTAGACTGTGTGATGGGAGACGGGCAAGTTAGCCGAGCGTTCGAAAGCGAGCGAGCGGACGTCTGAGTCACTCACGGGTCATCTCCTCGCGAGGAGGAACGCTGAGCTCGGCCCTAACACCCTCCTTCGTCCTCCTGAGCATGATGAGCTCGAGAAGGGTCTGACTCTTCTTGAGAAAGACCTGGTCGTAGAGTCCGGCGGCGAGGTTGAAGGAGTCCTTGAAAGGGCGGAGGGTGGCGGGAGTGAAGATCTGAGGTGCGAGGAAGTGGAGAAGAGCCCAAACTGTATTTCGCAGGACGTGGTCAGCGCGACGGCCTCCAGCGAGGAGCAGAAGGTGAGCACGCACGCTCCATGAGGTTGTTCTGCAGCGGTGTTCCACTGAGGATGATACGCATCTGAGCTCCGATACCGTGCAGCGCCTGAGCGGCGTTCGACTCGTGGTTCTTGATCTTGTGTCTGGTTGGCGCAGCAGCGTCAGCACCGAGCAGCAGAGAGGGTCGACCGAGCGCCGAGACTTACCCCTCGTCAAGCACACACAGGCCCCAGCGACGGTGCTTGAACCACGAAGACTCGGCAGTGTAAGCCTCGTAAGTAGTCACGACAAGATCGGGGTGCTGGTTGGCGACCTCGCCCTTGAGACGGGCACGCTCGTTCTGAGGTCCGTGGAAGCGAAGCGCCTTGTGGGCGGGAAGCCAGCGGTTGATCTCCTGCGAGCGGTGAGAGTACAAGGAGGGTCAGAGATCTCTTCGGCGCCGCGCGACGAGAGAGCGACCCACAGTCATCCAAGCGCCGAGGACCGAGAGTGGGCAGATGAGAAGGTGAGGGCCCTTGACGCCGTGCGTCTCGTGGAGGTAGGCGATGAGGGAGAGGGTCTGGAGAGTCTTTCCGAGTCCCATCCTATGTGAAGCTGCTGTCAGCGACGTGGAGGAGAGCCGAGGACGAAGGCCACTCACTCGTCGGCGAGGATGCAGTTCTGGCCATTCTCGAAGTTCCAAGCGAGGAAGGAGAGTCCGGTGAGCTGGTAGTCCTTCATCGTACCTCCCTGGATCGTCTTGGGCTGAGTGAGCCTCTTGTAGGGCACGGCCTCGCGGTGGACGGCGTTCTTGGGCAAGCCCTTGAGGAGGGAAGCGATGTAGTTCTTTTCGGGGAGAACTCCAAGGTACTCGCGAGCATGCGCACGGCTGTTGTACATCGAGGCAAAGAGTCAGCCACGTCCCTTATGCACCGCTGCAGCTCATCGCACCGCATCAACGCGAGCGAGCAGCTCCGCGCTCGATTCCAAGAGCATCGAGAATGGTTGAAAAGAGATGAAAATATTGCTAGAGGGTAGTATAGACTTACAAGAAGGCGTCCTTCCTCCTATCCAGCTCCTGCTTGTCTCCACTGGCTCCCGTCGCGTCCTTGACAGAAGCGCCAAACCTCAACTTGAGCTTCTTGTTGGCCTGCTGGACGGGTGCAGCGGGACCAGGTTGGTAGGAAGGGGTAGGAGCGGCCGAGGTAGCTGCGGTGCTGGTGCCCGTAGCGAAGGCACTGGTGGTCCCCTCGCCGCTTTCGATCGACGACGAGGGCGAAAGTGCGTCGAAGGGACGCTTGAGTTGTTGGCTGAGGTCGGCCATTTTAGTAGTAGAGGTAATTTGAAAGCGGCTAGAAGGGGATCCAAGCGGTGCGGTACAACTCGCGGGGGGGTGTGCGCGAGAGGTTGAGACGACGAGACGAGGGAGCGGAGGGAGCGAAAGGGGAGACTGAGTACTGAGTCGAGAGCGAGCAGGAGACGGCCGATTTTGCAAGTCACTCGGAAAGTGATTTCAATACATGAATTCGATCGCTGGCCGCTGCTAGAGCTCACTACAACGCTGGAGAGCGCCCTGCAGTCCTTTGGACGCTCACGCTCGCGCTTCGCAGGCCTCTCGTCCGAAGAGCGGTCGACCTGGGGCGTATAATCTCTGTTTGCGATAGACCTGCTCTGCGAAGCTCGAGACACCTCGAACAGCTAGCAAAGCGCCCCGTTGCAGCTCAATAGCTCTCAGACCTCAGTTCGGCGCTCCCTTTGCGCTGGTTCGGCTCAGTCGATGGCTAGAGAATACGGGTTTACCCCCCTTCAACTACAAGGAAATGGTACAGGCAAGCGGAGGCTACTCTTCCCCAACCTGCTAAAAATTTTGAAGCGGCCTAAAACTTGGTTTCCCTTGTTCAAGGTCCTCCGAGCTCTGCGAAACCGACCGATTCTTGAGTCAGCTCTCCGCGCTCAGAACGAGTGCAAAACAGACTCACGCTTCTGCTTCTCCTGCTCCAACCTCTCGTACAGCAGCCTGACGGCAACCTGAATCCCACTGGGCTGACCGGTGATGGTAACCAGACGCTCCGAGGGCGATCCACCGCTCGAAGCTCCCTCTCCAGGCTCGTTGATCTTGATCTGGCACTGCGAAGAGTGGCGGATCTCGTTGATCTTGGCGCCGGCCTTGCCGATGATGGAGCCTGTTCGGAGAAGGAGCGGGGTCAGCGAGCTTGCACCGAGGGCGAGGGGGATTCAGAGGGGACGCACCGACAAGCTCGTTTGGGATGAAGATCTGCTGAGTCTGCGCTCCGGGTCCAACAGTAGGCGCAGGGGGTCCACGGGGAGGGGGAGCTCCACCGTATCCTCCTCCACCACCTCCTCCTCCGCCGCGACCGTAATCTCCACCTCCCCCTCCACCGTAGCCCTGAGGTCCGCCCGCGGGCCTGTAGGAAGTGTTGGAAACGGAAGCAACGGGGTGCTCCTGGAGGATGGTGCCGATGTAGTAAACGGCGATGTGGATGGCGTCGGCGACTCCCGAGACGGAGAGGACTCGCTGTTGGGAAGAATGAGTTAGCGGGGCTCGAGAGAAGGAATACAAGAGCAGCAACAGTTCGTTGCTCGCGTGCCGTCAAGACTCACCTCGGTCGAACCGGGCAGCATCTGCTCGCTGGCCTGAAGCCTAGCGCCCGAAGCCTCCTGGATCTCCTTGATCTTGGAGCCAGCCTTGCCGATGACGGACCCCATGCGCGAGTTGGGGATGATGAAGCTGGAGACGGAGCGACGAGCCGTCAGTTACGAGGCTGAGAGCCGAGTCCGAGACCGTCGACTCACCGAATGGTGACGGCGCGGGAGCCGGGCACTGAAGGAACATCGAAAGGCTCGTCATTGATGCGACGGACGATGAGACCGAATGCCTGTACACGAGCAAACGAAGGGTCAGCCAACCGTGCCATGCGCCGAGAACAAAGGCCGTCGCCGAAGCTCACCTTGGAGACGGCGTCGAGCTGGCCAGCAATGACCATGACACGCTCGGGGTTTCCAGGGACCGACTCGGTGATGGTGATCTTGCTACCACTCTTGTCGCGAATCTCGTTGACGTTCTTGCCTCCCTTGCCGATGATAATGGACGCGTCCTGAGTGACGATGAGCGCCCTCATTTGGATGGTAGCAGCGGCGGCGGCGGCGGCAGCATCGGCCTCGGAGGCAGTGCCAGCCTTCTCGGGGTTGGCGGGCAGGTCCGAGTCGACGTTCATGGGGGTAGGATCCTCCGGTTTGGCGGGAATGGACGACGAGGTCGAGTTGTCGCCGGCGGGCTTGGACTCGCTAGCAGCAGCGGCCACATCGCTGGACGAAGGCTTCTGCTCGCCTTCCTCGAGTTCGGCTGCCGAGGGGATCTCGGTGTCGTCGTCGAGGGTGAGGTTGGAAGGGCCAGCGGGATCCGTGTTTGCCTTCTTGGCGGCGGCGGGCGAGTCGGCAGAGATGCCAGGGGAAGAGGAGCGCGAGCGCTTGCGAACGAGGTCGACTTGAGCAGGCGAATCCGACATGATGGTAGGGATCAGAGGGTGAGAAGAGGAGAAGAGAGAGAGAGCGGGTTAGTCGCCGAGCGAGTGGGCCTTTGTAGCGCGGTAAGCCTCGACAAAGGTGTATGTAGGACGGTAGAAGAGGGTGTGTGTTGGACGGCGAAAACGGACGGCGAGGCGAGGCGGAGGACTGGGAGTTGGAAGGAGGGACGGGTTAGGGAGGAGAGACGAGGCGGAGAGAAGCGAGAGAGAGAGAGAGAAGTGAAAGAGAGAGGGTACTGGGATGTTGTACTACATATCCGTCCCCTCTTCCCTCTCTTCTTCTGTAGCTCAATAGCTCGACTACTCACCAGAAGCGGGCGCTCTCGACGAGGTTGTGGCAGGAAGTCAACTGTGTCGAGCTCGAAACCTCGCCTCTTCGTCTCTCGCTGTTCAATCCGCTACTCGTTTCGCTGCTTCAATTAGACTACAGCAGGCTACAGCCCCGCCATGGTGGTATCCTTAGCCAGGGTGAGCTCTCTCATTTCCAGCACTCGCTTCCAGAGCTCCCAGGCCAAGAACGCGTCCTTCTCGCCGAGACCTGCTCGGATACTGCTCGCTGGTATGGGCAGGAGTAGAGCAGCGTCCCGGCGGTCCTACTGTTGCTCTTCAACGGCACACGCATCTTCCTGACGGCAGCAGGCTGCCCCGAACGCTCACCCCCTAGTGGGGCGAGATCGTCCATAGAGGCAGGTGCAGGTGCCGCGCGAGCTACGCTGGAGGTCCACAGTCATGTGCACGATGGCTGTGGGCTCTCCAGTCCGCTGGATCTGCAGATTGGGAGCTGCAATCCCGATGCCCCTCGTCGGCGCACCTCGCTAACCTTACGTCTCCTCCTGCGCCTTCTCACAGAGCTGGTTCGGCCGCCCGCATCCCAAGAAGGATCGCGCCTCCCCCATCCTCCACAGTCGAGCCTTCACCGAACCGCATGCGAGCCCTCACCTCACTCGGCGGCGGCGCCGAACCCGACTGCCCTTCCTCCTCGCCTTCGCAGCCATCGCCGTCGTAACATGGCACTACTTCCACAGCTCGACATCCTCCTCCACCCCACCTTCAAGAGCGATCAACAAGGATTCGCTACGAAAACTACTCGGCGTTCGGTCGAAAGCGCCGCCAGGCTCCTCCCTCATTCGCGCTTCCTCATCCCCCTTCCATCCCTCGCTCGACCCTCTACCGGTCCATCACAACGAGCGTCAAATGATCTACCACAACTACCCACTCTCCATCCACCGTCCACCACCAAACCAATTCCTCCGCTCCCCCTCCGCCTCGACCGAGCACCCCGTCGTCGCCATCATCACCGCGACCAACAACCCCCGTCGAGCAGCTCTCCTCGAAACGGCGACTTCACTCTTCGATCAATCGCTGCAGAACTTCCTCTGGGTCATCGTGGACGACCATACGGACGACCAGGACTCGCTCGCCGTCCTTAAGGATATCGCCGAAGCGGATCCTCGAGTGGTCCTCCTGCACAACCTCGGCTTCAAGGGACTTTCGCAAGGTCGTAACGTCGGCCTCAAGCACGTCTTTGAGAGGAAGGAGGTGCCACCGTATCTCATCTCGCTCGACGATGATGACCTGTTTGAGCTTACGGCGTTGGAGAAGATCACGTGGATGATGGAGTCGAACAAGGAGTGGGCGTTGGGTGGATTCTACTATGTCAAGTGGGGAGAGGGAGCCAACGAGACGGTGACGACAGGGCTGCACTCGGGCAGCGACAACTGGGTGCACGTGAGCCGGTTCTCGGCTGCTGACCTTCATTCTCCGATAGCTGACCCCAATCTCTCACAGGGCAACTTTGTACCAAACGCCGCCATCTACCGCTCGGACGCTGTACTCGAGTCGGGATGTCGATATGATGAGCAAGGCTTCCCGGCGGGAGGCGAGGATTGGGACTTTTGGATGTGCTTGGCCGAAGGAGGCCATTGGGGTGGCACGGCACTCGAGTTCCTCTACTGGTGAGTAACTTCTCCCTCGTCCTAACCGCTTTTCGCTCGCTGAAGACGACCCCCTACTGAACAGGTATCGCGCCAACCCTCCCTCGTTTCGCGCCAAACGATGGGGCGACACGTTCAAGCAAGGAGCGGGATCGACCTTCCTGCAGCTACGAGAGCATATCCAGAAGAAGCACAGCGACCTTGGAGACGCTTTCCCCGTCAAGTTCCCTCGACCGAGTGAGCCCCTTGAGCCGGTCACTTGGGAGGCGCCGTTCGAGTCCGGGCTGGCAAGCACCGATAAGAGCATCGTCTTCATTGTGCCATGGCTTTAGTGAGTCGTCGTTGCACCTCTTCGCATCTCCTGCACGACTGACCTCTCCCTCCCTTCCGCAGTCTCGGCGGTGCTGACATCGGTTCGCTCTCGACTCGCTGCACCCTCCCCTGCCTGAAGCTGACCACGTACTTCGCGCAGGCGCCCTCCACATGGTCCAAGTCTATGCAGAAGCAGGCTACCGCGTCACCGTCGTCTGCACCCTCTTCAAGACGCCTCAAGGGATCGACCTCAAGCCCGAGATGCTCAAGTGGACCCACGACGTGCATGTCCTGCCCTCCTTCCTCCGCACCAACGACTTTCCGAGATATCTCAAGCATCTCATCACCTCGCGAGGCAGTCAAGAGGTCATCTTCTCCAACTCGCAGCTCATCTACGAGATGCTGCCGGCGCTCGTCGAGCAGTTGCCCGACGTCAAGTTCATCGACGTGAGTACTCTCCCTTCTCCTTCTTCTCAGACGTCCAGCTAACCCGTCGCATCTCTAGTACCTTCACAACGAGGCGTACGACGGCTGGAAGTCGGGCGGCTATCCTCGCTACTCCATCATCCAGCAACGCTACCTCGCCCGCACCATCACCTGCTCCTCCTACCTCCGCAACTGGTTACTCGACCACGGCCATCACGACGCCTCCCGCATCGGCGTCGTCAAGCTCGGCGTCGACATCGGCTCGTTCGAAGCGCCCGACCATCGCCAGCGAAATAGCGCCAAAGCCGAACTCCTCCAACTCGAACCCGAGTCGACCGTCATCACATTTGTCGGTCGAATCAGCGATCAGAAGCGTCCGCTCCTTCTGCCGAGGATCGTCGACGCGCTGATGGAGAAGGTGGGCGAGGACTTCCTCCTCTTCGTCATTGGCGACGGAGACCAGCTCGGGGCGCTCCAGCGCCAGATTCGGATCCGCAAGCTGGACGACTACATCCGCGTGCTCGGCGCTCGGACCAACGTCCGCGACTACCTCGAGGCGTCCGACATCTTCCTCCTCCCTTCCCTCTCGGAGGGCATCTCCGTCGCCATCTCGGAAGCAATGGCTATGGGCCTCCCCATCGTCACCTCCAACGCCGGCGCCCTTCCCGAGCAGCTCGGCGTGGGGACGACAAATAACCTCGGCGGAGTGCTGGTGGATCATACGATCGAGAACGAGGAGTCGGACGCGGAGATGTACGCGTACTCTCTGGGGACCCTCATACAAGATTACTCGGCGCGACGGAGGTTGGGCGATAATGCGCGGAGGATTGTCGAGAAGGAGCTGGGCTGGAAGGAGAGCCTGCAGGGGCTGATGAGAGAGACGAAGTTGGCAAGTAATCTGGTGGAGTTCAGGAAGGAGGCGGATCCGAGGTATCCCAATCCGGCGGGTGAGTTTCCAGTCTCTCGGCGTTCTGCCGTCTCGGCGCTGACTTCGTTCGTCGTCTACCTACAGTCTACGCTGCCATAGAGACGCTGCTTCTCGAGGACCGGAAGACCTCGGATCACTTTGGTAACTGTGAGCCTTCCCTGAGTCGTCCTGACGTCGAGCGATTGAGCTAACGAGCTCCTTGCCTCGTCGCAGATCCGAGCAAGGGCTAACGGCGTGCAGGGTTGGCTTCGTGTTGTATTGTAGCTGCGGCGGAGGGTCGGTAACTTATTTGAACACGTGTTGGAAGGCGCGGTCCACAGCCTGCTGCGAATCGGACTCGTCTCGATCCTCTCGCTGTGCACGGTGAACAGTCAAGTAGCGCCCCGCGTCGGTATCGAGCTGACATGGCATCTCTGAGCGGTGGTGGGGTGTACCATTGCTACAGATGATCTTGCAGGTCGCCCAGTCGGACATAGTCAGCTCGGCGCAGCTTCGAGGGGATTGCTTTCGCTGCTCTCGCTCTCGGAGACCTCTCAAGCGAATGTAGGAAGCGAGGCGATGGGATTATAATGATACGACATGCTACTGCTATTAATACTGATATGCTAAGACCACTGATTGACCGCTAAACTAAGCTCCGAGTTGCCCCCCCCCTCCCCCTCCTCCCTGCTGGCTCTGCATCAGGCTTACTCCACCCTTCGCGTTGACCACCCTCCCAGTCACTCCTTATAGACCTGGCCCTCCTCTACTGCGACCCTAAGCGCGCTGAACGAGACGACGACGACGAGGAGAAGGGCTGTCCCAGGAGATGAAGGAGGGGAAGCGCTCCGAGGTGATGGGAGTGGGCGAGAGGAAGGCGGTGACGATCTCATCGTGGTTGGTAGTGGTACTGGAGGCCGACGAGGAGATGGAGCGAGGCAGCGAGGCGTCCGAGTCGGTGGAGGGAGAGGATGAGAGAGGGAAAAGAAGCTCGGCGCAGGAGGAAGGCGAGGGAGAGCGTTCGAAGGAGGGATTGAAGAGGAGTGACTTGGTGGTGAGGGAGATCCAAGCTGAGATGTTCTGCGAGCTGGGCGAGGTGCAGATGCTGGAGTTGAGGTTGGAGGTGAAGAGGGCCGACGACTCGAGCTCGGCGCAGGCGGTCGAGCGCTCGAACGAGGGGTTGAAGCGAGGGGAGGGTGGCGTAGAGGGAGTGGTAGCAGTAGTGATGGTGATGATACTCGAGATGTCCCAGCTGTCCTCCTCCGACGAGCCAAACAGCGCCTCCGAGCACTCCTCCTCGGCGCTGCACCTCTCCTCCTCCTCCTTCTGCACCTCGATGACCGACTCGGCGACCTCCTGCTCCTCGACGGTGAGACTGGTGGTCGAAAGGATCTTGTTGGATGCAGGCTGCTCGACCAAAGGCGAGGCGATGAGGACGGGCGAGTCGACGGCGCTGAAGAGGGGCGCTTGCTGCTCGGCGGGCTCGAGGAGGGCGAGGAGCGAGTCGATCGAGGGGAGAGGGGTCTTGCAGTCGATGAAGAAGATGGGCTCGGGCTTGATGGCCTGTACAAAGCGAGCGTGAGAAAATTCTGGTCAGCCACCGGCGCGCGAAAGTAGGGAATGTGTGGGCTGAGACAGGGCGAAATGCTCGGAACGCACCTTGAGAGCTGGCCGAGGCGAGCTGAGGACTGGCGAGGCAGTCGTGTAGGTCGTGCTAGTGGTCGTCTTGCTCTTGCGAGTGAGCTTGCGGTACAGGCGCTGCAAGGGCGAAGCGAAAGGCTGGGCGGGAGCGGAGCTCATGGTCGAAAGCGGAGAGTTGGAGCGGTGAGAGCGGTGAGAGGAGGGAGAGGTGGGTGTAGGGTGATAGTAGAGTAGAGTGTGTGTAGGTAGGTAGTACTGGTGACTCGAGAGCAGTAAAGCGAAAGCGAGCAAGACGAGCAGTGAAGTTCAGGAAGGAAAGAGAGGAAGCGCCCTCCGGGCGCCCTTTTAAATTCCTTGCGCGCCGAGAGGTGGCTGGTCGCAATCTAACCTGCACCTAGGTCTGTTGCCTAAGCGGGAGGCCATCCAGGGGCTCACTACATGCTGGTACATGTCTTCTACCGCTCGACCGAGGAGCAGAGCTGTTCAGTCGGGCGAGCAGCTCCAGGGGCTTCGCGCCGCTTTCACACCTCTTCCGCTAGCTTCTATCGCTTCAATTCACGTACGGGAGGGCTTACTGGGAGATTCCAGGGTGGGAATCAGACTACTGCTGAGCTCGGCGCTTCTTCTACAGCCCGCTCTGCTCTTTCGGCGCTCACGAGCTCCTTTCGCAGCCGTTTCAGCGGTTTCTGCTCTGCTACACGGCTATCGAGGTAGCCATATGAGTATAGGCGGGTAGGTACACTCGGTCAGCTACCCCTCCTGCTCGTGCAGAGGCTACATCGACCTTCGGCGCTCGAACGGATTCTCGGCGTTGGGCGCTGAAGGTCCGCTTGAGGCCACCCTGAAGTGCATATTACAGTCCAAGTTCTTTAGCCGCGCATCACCCGTCGCACACTGGTCGCACAGGCTCTGGGACCGGCAGGGGAGCCATGTTCGGCGCTTCGGCGGCAAGGCTCGTTTCGCAGCAGTCAACCGATTCGACATGGGAGCTGCCTTGTCTCCTCCGAGGCTCAAGAGAAAGGTATCTAACGCATCGAGTACCATTTCGTGTAGAGCTAGCTGGCTGTCATTCGGGCTCAAAGTCGGCGCACGATTCACCAGTTTTACGGCGACAGCTGCTCGGCGCTGCCAGTAGACCTAGGCATTCCTCCTTCTCTTGGCTATCCGCTCACTTTGAAAGGCTGAAGCTACAAAGCAGCACTTGCATAGGTTGCATAGATTCTGAAGCTTGCCTCGGTGCCCTACGCATGCCCAACGGGGTTCCACGAGCAAGCACCCTCCGCGCCGAGGTCGAGAGCATCAAGCGCTGCCATATCCTCCTCCGAGAGCTCAAAGTCGTAGACATCGGCGTTGGCAGCGATGCGAGAAGGAGTATCGGACTTGGGAAGAGGGCTGCGAGTGCGAGAAAGTCAGCTCTGCGAGAAGCGAAGCGAGCGCCGAGCGCAACCACTCACACGTAACCCTTCTGCAGCGACCAGCGGATCAAGACTTGAGCTCCCGTCTTGCCGAGCCTTTCGGCCACCTTGACGAGGATGGGGTCGTCGAAACGTTGACCGCGGACGATGGGGCAGTAAGCCTGGACGACGATGCCGTTCGCTTTACAGTACTCGACGATCGGCTTCTGCTGACACCAGGGGTGGAGCTCGATCTGCGAGGAGTTAGTTGGTCAGCAAGAGTCGTAGAAAGATCCTCGCTCCCTATTTCGGAATCTCGTGAAGGGCGAGGGAAGGAGAGCCGAAGGGCGAAAGCTCGGACGGACCTGGTTGACCTCGGGGACGGTCTCGGCGCCACCATCTACGAGCTGCTTCAGGTGGATCTCGCTCTAGAGAGAGAGGGGGGTCAGTGTGAGATCTGAACGCTTCCTTTGCAGCTCAAGACGACGCACAAAGTTGGAAACGCCGATAGTATCAAGCTTGCCCTCCTTCTGCTTCTGCTCGAGAGTCTTCCATGCCGACAGACGCTTATCTGGACCAGCGCAAGGGTCGTGAAGGAGGAAGAGGTCCTATTGAAGGGTGCGAGGCGAGCTCAGATCAGCGAAGCTCCACATCTTGATCCGCCGAGCAGCCTACGAAGCTTCAACTCACCCATTTCTGACCATGTTCAGCGGCGCGAGCAATGCTCTCATCTACAGCACCCGAGGTCTTCTCCCCATGTTCCTTGCTTGTGACCTGTCGAGGGGAACTGTCAGCCCGTTCCACGGCCGAGTTCCGCCTCCCGGCTCACCTTGGTCGTGAGGAACACCGTCCCGGTCAAGCCAGCATCCTGCACTGCTTTACAGACTTCTGACTCGTTACGGTACACCCTGGCGGAGTCCACATGAATGTAGTGATTCGCGAGGGCGGCCTTTGTCGAATCGAGCGCTGCTGTCGACTGGTAGACTCCAAAGCCGAGACGAGGGAGTTGCTTGCCGCTCCGCAGTGCGATAGTTGAACTGATAGTGAGAGGCATGGCGACGAGGCAGAGACGAGGTGATGGGAAGAGTGAAGGAGAGCGGAGAGCGATTCGAGCGAAGTGGAGGCTGACGGAGCTGCCTGTCAAGGGGCTCGGTCTGAGCTCTGCAGGTCACTGGAGCAGCAGTGGAATATTCAGCTACCACTTGTTGCCTCCCATCTGTACCACAGCATATCTGACCCCTTAAGCAAGCTGACTTGGTCGCGAGCTTCGCGTCCACCGCACTTTGACCTCCCGACTTGACTTCGGTGCTTGGCTACATCTCGCTACAGATCTCTAGCTCGCCATGGTATGTAGTATTACCATGCGACACATCAGCACAGCTGACAAATACACCTCTATAGGGAGTGAACGGCCTCTGGCAACTGTTGAACCCAGTCGCGCGGCCGGTCGCTTTGGAGACGCTCGAGAAGCGCCGACTGGCCATTGATGCTAGCATCTGGCTGTACCAGTTTCAGATGGCCATGCGCGACCGCAAGACGGGCGAAACCCTGCAGGGAGCTCATGTTCGTACGTCACGCTCACCTCGCCCGCTCGCTGCGGAGCCTTGTAGCTCACCTCTTTCAACCTCGCACAGTGGGAACGTTTCGTAGGATCACCAAGCTCATCTACCACGGCATCCTCCCCGTCTTTGTCTTCGATGGCGATGCTCCCATGCTCAAGAAGAGGACGATTGTGCGTTGCTCGAGCGGTGCGAAGCAGAGAGCGTGAGCTGACAACTTCCCTACAGGAGCAACGCCGCAAGCGCAAGGAAGGAGCAGGACAGAGTCTCGCTCGCACTGCCAAGGCGCTACTTTCAGCTCAGCTCCGAGCTCACATCGCCGACCAGGAGATCAAGAAGTGAGCCGAACCGAGCTCTTCGTTTCGCCGAGTCACAGCTGACCCGTCTCTGCAGGCAAGAAGCCAGGAAGAAGAAGGGAAGGGGGAGGAGCAAGACTCCCAACGCCGCCGACACTGGCGACATCATCGACGAGAACGCCGTCTACCTTGAGGACCTCGAAGCCGGCAATGCCCCTCGCCCTCGTCGCATTTCTACGCCTCCTCCGACCGGTCGCATCACCAACACGACCTCGCCCGCCAAGAAGCACGTACCACGCGATCAGTACGCCCTCCCCGATATCCAAGGTCCACTCGAGGGACGCGCCAAAGCCACCGACGCTCGCATCGCGACCGAGCAGGAGGAGCGAGACTTCTTCGAGGAGATGCGGCCCGACTTCTTCGACTCGGAGGAGTTCGCCAGTCTCTCTACTCAGATGAAGTACGAGATCATTGGCGAGCAGCGCACCAAGTCTCGCCAGGTCAACCACATTCGAGTCCAGCAGATGAAGCTCCTCCCCACTCCACTCGACTTCTCCCAATCCCAGATCCAGAACCTCATGGTGCGCAACCAATACACGCAAAAGCTTCTCGAGGTGACGGACGAGCTTGGAAAGGCGGCCATCAAGATCCCTACTCGAGTCGCCGGCTCGCGAGGCAAGGTCTACGAGCTCATCAAGCAGGATCCGTCTAAGGGCACCGGCTACGTCCTCGGAGTGCGCAACCCCGAGCTCAACAATCCCGCGCCGATCACCATCGACACCACCACCGACGAGAGCGCCGGCGAGACCGACTCGGACGACTTTGAGGAGGTCGGCGTTTCTCCCAAGTGCGCCTTTCTGCCCCTTGCCTGCCCTCGACGTCGTGAGCTGACATATCATGATCTCGCAGGAAACCAGAAGCACCTATCCTCGACCCCGAAGTCCGTCGCATGGCAGCTCTCGACGCCATTCGCGCTCGACTCGGCCCCCTCGCCCCCGAACCCGAGTTCGACCCCTACCTCGACCTCCCTGCGGCCTCTGGCGGTCCTTCCCTCTTCCGAGCCGACGCTCACGCTCCAATCGGCATGGAGGACTCGGCCGACGCCGATTTGGAGGCTGCGCTCGAGGAGTCGGCTTTGCTGGCGAGGATTTCGGAGGCGGTTCAAGAGCAGGAGGCCAAGAACCGGAGTTTGATGGAGGGGAACGCCGTTGCTGGAGGGAGTGGACTGTCGGCTGCTGAGAAGCAGGCAACTCACGGTGCGGTGGATCTCGGGCAGGAGACGGACGAGAGCCTCGAGTACGTCGACATGTCGACGGGTCCGACCTCGCCCAAGAACCCGCCTCCACCTCCCATCGCCTCGACGGCTGCTGTCATCAACCTTGTCGACTCGGACGACGACTCGGACGACTTTGAAGAGGTTCCCGTCTCCGCCTCGGTCCCTCCTCCCGCTCTCGCAGCCCCAGAGCATCGTCCTGCGCCCAATCCACCTCCTCCTCCTCCAACCGACACTGCTGCTCCAGCTCGCCGAACTCTCATGGAAAGCATCCTGCGGTCGGACGACGACTCGGACGACTTTGAAGAGGTTCCCGTCTCCGCCTCGGTCCCTCCTCCCGCTCTCGCAGCCCCAGAGCATCGTCCTGCGCCCAATCCACCTCCTCCTCCTCCAACCGACACTGCTGCTCCAGCTCGCCGAACTCTCATGGAAAGCATCCTGCGGTCGGACGACGACTCGGACGACGACATGGAGATCGTCGAAGCGGCGCCCGTCCCTTCGCCCGCTCGCGCCGTCAACGGGAACGCCTCTTCCTCCTCCTACGCCGCCGCACGTCGTCAAGCACAAGCTCGACCTGCTCCCATCTCTTCGCCGCCTCCACAAGCCTCGGAGCATATCCCTTCGCCCAGTCCTCCCCCTGCCGTCGAGCCCACCAACGATCCTCCTCCCGTCATTGCCCGCGACTTCGCCACCACCGCTACTCCCGCCGCTCCGAAACAACCGACCTCCGAGTTCGAGGTCACAATACCCGCTCTCAAGCAGCCAGAGCCTCAGCTCGGCGGCTTCATCGTTGAGGAGCCGGAGGAGATGCGCGAGGAGGAGAAGGAGGCGGTGCCAAGTCGCTCGCCGCTGGTGCTCGACGACAAGGAGGAGGATGCCGACTCGGAGGACAACATGGAGGAGGTCGAGGTCACGATGACTGTCGGAGCTCCGCCTTTACGCCGCTCTGCCTCGCCCGCTCAGCTCACTCGCCATCCCACTCCCTCGCCGCCGCCAATCGACCCAGCACCACACACCGGCACTCACACCCTCTTCGACGAAGCGGCTGCGGCTCCCCCTTCTTCTAATGCCCCTCTCATCCCGCCCATGTCCGTTCTCCAGCAGATCGAGGACTTCCTCCCTCCCGCCGAGGTGCCGCCTCTACCGCCTCTACCACCTCTTCCGCCTCTACCCGAGCTCCCCGAAGCGTCTTCAACCGAGCAGCAGCAAGTGCTCGGCGCTCCCTTCCACGAACGCGCTCAGTCTCCAGGCGCCGCCGAGCAGGAGGATGACGAGGAGGAGTTCTTCGACTGGGAGCGTAGCCCGACGCCCCCTCCTCGCGCTCGCGATGAGCCTGCGCTCTTCCGCTCGCCCGATCCGGATGACTATGAGGAGGAGCCCGACTACGAGGAGGAGGAGGAGCAGGAGATGCTCAAGAACTTGACGCGCGAGCAGGAGCAGTACGCCGACATGCTCTCGCAGCTCAGGAACCGCAAGATCGAGGACATGCGCACCGAGGCGAGAGGAGACGTGACCAAGCTTCTCGCGCAGAAGAACGCCGACCAGCGCAATGCTGACGGCGTGACGAGGACGATGGCCGCCGACATTCAGGTTAGTCGACGCCGGTCGCCTCCCGTCGATGAGAACTTCCGAGCTAACTTGCCCTCTCTGCTACAGGAACTACTCGTCCTCTTCGGCATCCCTTTCGTCACCGCGCCTCAGGAAGCCGAAGCAGAGTGCGCCGAGCTGCTCTCGCGCAGCCTGGTCGACGGCATCGTGACGGACGATTCCGACGTCTTCCTCTTCGGCGGCGGTCGCATCTACCGCCACATGTTCAACGACAACCAGATCGTCCAGTGCTACCTCATGAGCGACCTCGACCGCGAGCTCGGCCTCGATCGCGACAAGCTGGTCCAGCTCGCTTACTTGCTCGGCGGCGACTACGCCGATGGACTCAAGGGCATTGGACCGGTACAGGGGAGGGAGCTGCTCGCCGAGTTTGATGGCAAGGAGGGACTGCAGGAGTTCAAGGCGTGGTGGAAGAAGGTGCAGGAGGGGAGGGACGACAAGGAGGAGGACACCAACACGCCCTTCCGCCGCAAGTTCGTGAGCCGTGTTTTCTCCTAGCTATCTTCTGCTCACTCTCTGATCCCCTCTTCTCCCTCCTCGCGCAGAAGAAGAGCCATAAGAAGCTTGTGCTCGACGACAACTGGCCCAACCCCGAGATCGTGCGCCGACCTTCTCGCATGCCCTCCACATCACGGCTGACCTCTCTTCCACCCTCGCAGGCCAAAGCTTACTACAAGCCGGTCGTAAACGAAAGCGACGAGAGGCTCGAGTGGGGCTCGATCGACCTCGACGGCCTTCGCCTGTGAGTCGGCTTGGCTCGCCTTTGCTCCGTCAGCTCGACTCACATCGCCGCCCTCCACAGCTTCCTGCAGAAGACGCTCAACTGGAACCACGAGAAGACAAACGACACTATGCATCCTCTTCTCAAGCGTCAGCAGGAGCGCGCCCAGGGCAAGCTCAAGCAGCAAGGCTTCATCTCGGACTAGTGAGTCGTTCCACCCCTCACTCCGCGAGGTCGTGCTCACCTTCGCTCCACCCATAGCTTCGACGTCACCGCTGGTAATGGGCCGCTCCAGAAGCGAGGCTCGGGTCGCGCTGGCTACGAGAACAAGCGCCTCCAGAACGTTCTCAAGGTAAGGTCGCTCCAAGTGCTCGAGATGTTTTGAGCTGACTCGACGTTCGAATTGCAGGCCCACCGTCGCCAGCGTGGAGAGGCCGTCGAGTCGACCGCCGAGGAAGAGGATGCCGCCGAGCCCTCGACCGAAGAGGACGACCTTCCTCCCCCTCCGAAACGACCGACGCCCGCCTCTCGCAAGATGAGCAAGACTGGCTCCAACTCGTCTTCGGCCACCGCCAAGAAGAAGCAGAGCGCCACTCCCGACCGCGACGACGATGCTCCTGCGCCTGCACCGCGCAAGAGGGCGGCGCCGAAGCCAAAGACGAAAGCCGAGCGTCGCAAGATGGAGAAGGCTCGCAAGGACGCGCGTGCAGCTGCTCGAGGCGGGGTCTACTCTTCTTCCGAGGATCTGGACTCCCCTGAAGCTGCACCTCGGCCGAAACGCAAGGCGACCAAGCGACCGGCGAGGGAGGTGTTCAGCACGAGCGAGAGTGAGGGTGCGGCCGAGAAGAGGAGGAAGGGTGTTGAGGAGTAGTTTGCCTCGATTGAAATAGGCGTTGTCCATACTCGAACTGCAACCTGGACGGCGAGAAAAGAGGGGGTCGGCTCGAGCAGTGACGACGAGCTCAGCGCGACTTCGAGCTTCGCCTCTCTTGCTCCGTCGCTACTTGTTTGACTCGCTCGAACAACAACCGCAACCTTCCACTACATACACAGAATGCCTGCCTACCCTGAAGTAATTTGGGCTCAACGCTCCAAGTAAGTCCCCTCCCCTACACCTCAGGACGGAGCTCGACCCTTTCGAAGCTGGCAGAAGCATTCGCGCATCACTTCTGCAGCCCAGGACGTCCAGGGGCCAGCATGAGGGGTTCGACAGACATGTTCAACGCTTGAAGGATGTCGTGCATGCTGGCCTGGTCGCCTACAGCGCTCCGGACGCGGAGTCGGCGAGCGGTGTTGACCGCGTCTCAGCAAGTCTTTCCCTTCCATGGACCAAAGCTGACCTCGGCTCTTGTACACCTCCAGCGAGCACGTCCCCGAGCAGAACATCGTCTACCTCACGCTTAACGTCGCCGACCTAGACCCCTCGTCGGTCAAGCTCGAGCTCACTCCCACCCACATCTCCTTCTCGGGACACCCTTCGCTCCCCGCCGCTACCGGCACCGCGGCCAAGGTCGAGCCCAAGACGTACGAGCTCGAGCTCGACTTCTTCGCCGAGGTTGAGGAGGTCAAGCGCACCCTCACCGGCAAGCACCTTGCCCTTGTCCTCCAGAAGAAGGAGGCGCAGGAGGACTACTGGCCCCGTCTTACCAAGGAGAAGGTCAAGCTCAACTACGTCAAGGTGAGTCTGCACTTCAATCGCTAACATCGCCGAGGAGCAGTGGACTCGGTCGCCTGCTCGGCGGATGCGTTGAATCGCCCAGCTGACCTCGCGTCTCACACAACGCAGACCGACTTCAGCAAGTGGAAGGACCAGGACGAGCAGGAGGATGAGGAGGAGCAGCCCGAGGAGCCTCAGGGAGTGAGTCGTCGCCGTTTCTACGCCATCTGAACGTTCGCCGAAGCTGACCGGTTCGCGCTTTCCCACCTCTCGCAGCCCCCTGGAGGAGGAATGGGAGGCATGCCCGGAATGGGCGGCATGGGCGGCATGGGAGGAGCTGGAGGAGCCGGCGGCATGGTGAGTGCTTGCCTCGAGCTCGGCGTCTCTTTTCGACCCAAGTTGCTGACTTGGCCCTCACCTCACTTGCAGGACTTCGCCAGCATGATGCAGGGTATGGGCGGAGGAGGAGAGGGTGGAATGGGTGGCATGGTGAGCATCTTGTCGCCTGGCTGTTCTTGCCTCCGCGAGACTCGTCGCTGACCTCTCGCTCGCCTTCCGCAGGACTTCGAGAAGATGATGGTGAGCTGACGGACGGGCTTCGAGCGTCAGACCTATCAGAGCGCCTCTGCTGACTCTACCTCACTCTCACAGGCCCAGATGAAGGCTTCCGGCATGGGAGGTCTCGGCGGAGAGGGAGGAGAGGGCGCCGAGGGCGCTTCCGAGCTCCCCGAGGAGGAGGATTCCGATGATGATGGACCCCCACCTCTCGAGGCCGCCTAAAGGCTCCCCACATAGGATCTCTTGCTCATACAACCAAAGGAATGCAAAGCAGTCGTTCGCAGTCAAGCTGGCCAGTCTCGGCATGAGAGCAGCTCAGAATCCCCACGAAAGCTGCAGGCGAGCAGCAAACCGACGTCCGAGCCTTTTCTGACTATTGCTCATCGCAATGCGCTGCACCTAGATTGTACGCGTTGTGACCAGCCGAAGAGATGGGCATACGACGCGCGCGACTGAACTCGGCTTGACTTCCTGCGCTCCTCGTCAAATCTTCGCGTCTCGCTACCTCAACTCTAGAGTTCTGCAGAGTACGATCTGCTGATCACCAAGGCTCTGGACGACGCTGCACCCCTCGTTCGGCCTTCCTCTGAGCAACTCCCCGACTCCGAAGCAAGAGGACTTCCAGCGCTCGACGCTCCGTCATGTCCAGCTCGTCGGCTAGCTCCGCTTACACGATATCACCGCCAAAGTACCCCTCCCCTCCCGAGGACAAGCCTGCCAAATTACCCATCAGCGCGCGAGCTTGTGCGTCTCTCTCGCTGATCTCCCCGATAGCTGGCGAAGCTCTGCTGGCGCCGAGCGCCGAGCTCTGTAGGCGGCTAACTCATCAATCTCTACAGGTGATGCTTGTAGGCGACGCAAGACCCGCTGCAGCAATAAGACTGGAGGTCAGTCTCCTGCTCCAGCCTCGCGCTACTTCCAGCTCACCTCTCTCGTCGCGCAGATGGATCCGAGATCTGCACCTACTGCGCTGGCATCGGCAAGCCTTGCACTTACGAGCCCATCAAGAAAGGGCCTCCCAAGAGCTACGTCGAGTCCCTCGAGAACCGCATGGAGGCGATGGAGGAGCTGCTGTGAGTCGGCGCGCGAAGGCAGTGGAGAGCAGTGCTGACCCCGTTTGACTTCGCAGGCGCAACCTCTCGGCTTCCTCGGGGATTGATCTGGTCGCCATGATGGCTACGAACGAGAGCAGCACCGATTCGGAGCGCACCGAGGCGCTGGAACGAGTCGCCGAATCCCTCGCTCAGCAGCGCCAGGCCGTCGACGAACAGCACAGGCTCAACGTCTTTCGCCCTGCACCTCTTCCTCAAGCCCCGCCCGAACCGTCACTCCGCGAGCCCGAGCTGGAAGTCATCGACAAGGTGAGCTTTCCGTCCCGTTCGAGTTCGGCTTCGGCGCTCACGCTCTCTTCGCTCGCAGCTCCGCTACTTTGGTCGCTCGTCGGGCCCGTATCTCGCTCATGGAGTGTTGGACGACTACGTCAAGGATGCGGCGATCCCTATGGACATGTCAAACTCGCTGGTGGAGGATCTGATTGAGCGAGAGCATCAAGCGGCGGGCAAGCACTTTGCTTTCCCTCCAATGGACCTGGTAAGCTTTAGTCCGCCCCCGCCTGAGACCCTTCCCCTCTGCTCGAGCTCTCGCTGCTTCACGTCGACTCGAGACCTTGCTAACTGAATCCCGCTTTACAGACTCGCTCGCTCATCGAGGCCTACTTCTCCCGCTTCAACGACCACACCCCTCTCCTACATCGACCATCCTTCGACCGAGCTCTGGGTGCAGGCATGGCAGACACCAACCCTTCCTTCCGAAGCCTC
Source organism: Leucosporidium creatinivorum (assembly GCA_001600635.1). Classification (NCBI taxonomy): domain Eukaryota; kingdom Fungi; phylum Basidiomycota; class Microbotryomycetes; order Leucosporidiales; family Leucosporidiaceae; genus Leucosporidium; species Leucosporidium creatinivorum. The sequence continues at coordinate 982,044 of BCKL01000005.1, read as the reverse complement.
GTACTCATGATGATGGCTATCGGCGCCGTCTTCATCGAGGATCCGCGTTTGGCCGACTCGACCGTCTTGGTCGCAGACACGCCTTGCCGAGGCTTCCACTTCTACTCGGCTTCTGTCGGACGCCCGTCTCCTACCACCATCATCATCCCCTCATCGCTCTTCGACATCCAAGCCTCGGTGCTCGGCGTAGTCTGGCTGCTCGGCGCCATGACGCCCATGGCTACCTGGACCGCTAGCGGACATGCTCTGCGCAAGGCCATCGACGTCGGTGTGCATCGCGAGAACCGCTCTCGTTGGACGTCTTCAGTCTTGGAGGATCAGCTTCGCAAGCGCGCCTTTTGGATCCTCTACTCGCTCGACCGTGAGTAGCATCCTGCTCAGCTGAATACTCCTGGCTAACTCAGACCCCCTGCGCAGGCAACATCTCGGCCTGCATGGGACGACCGGTCGCCATGTCGGATGAGGACACCGACCTCGCCTACCCGTCAGCTCCCTCCTCTTCTCGCCGAGCGTCCGAGTTGAGCTGACGATCTCGACTCTGCACCTACAGGCTCGATATCGAAGACGCCGCACTGGACGACTGGAATCTACGAGGATCGAAAAGCGCTCCTCCGCCTCTCGCCCAGTCGACCGTCTCCGTGATCGGCACGTTGGCTCGCGCCGAGAGGATCCACGGCCAGATCCTCAAGCGTCTGTACGGCATGCGTTCTCCGCAGACCGCTGCAGAAGCGTGTACCATCGTTTCGGAGCTAGACAGCGCCCTCAACGATTGTGAGCTTGCCGGTGCTCTTGTTCCACGGCGACGAGACGCTGACTTCTTCGAGACAGGGCTGAGCAATGTACCTCATCATCTTCGATGGAACGCCGACAAGCTCGAGCCCAAGTTCATGGTCGCCTCAGCCAGCGTCTTCGCCGTGTAAGTTCGGCTCTCTCGCTTCCTCGGCGTACTCAAGCTCGTTCGCTGATGTTTGCCCACTCACAGCTACTACCACGCACAAATTCTCGTTCACCGCGAGTTCTTGTCGCCTCTGCGTGCTCGTCTCGTACCCTTCCCGTCCCTCGCCATCTGCAACAATGGAGCGCGAGCGATGGCCCACATCCTCGACGCTCTACGGACTCGCGGCACCATCAAGGAAACGTTCTTCTGGTCTCCCTTCTCGGCAGGATGCTCGGCTTTAGTGTTGCTCTTGACACTCCTCAGTCAAAGCCCATCAGGCGCCTCCATCACCGACTCGGCCGCCGACGACCTTCACAAGTGCATGAAGGTCGTCCAGGATCTCGCCCACACGAGCTGCATGGCCGCCAAGTGTCTCAATGGCATTCAGAAGCTCACCGCCCTCGCCGACACCGCGCCAGGAATGCGCCCCGCCAACCTCGCCGAGCGCCTCGGTATCGACAAGTCAACGCTCAAGTGGCAGGGCCCTTTCGTCTCATGCGGCAACGCAATCCCTGCGCCAACACCACCCTCTTCCGGTCTCACCATCCCTCTCACCACCAACGACCTTTCCTTGAGGACCTTCAACGGGTGCGTTCGGTTCTCTGCTCTGCGCCGAGTCCGTCTTCGACTCTTCGCTGACTCCTCTTCCTCGCAGCGACCCTACGTTCTCCCTCTTTGACTTCAACACCGACGGAAACGCTTTCGCTCCCACTCCCGACGACAAGGGTGCCGGACCGTCAATATCGCCCTCGGACTTCTCCTGGGACGTCTACCAGAACTTTACGTGGCCGCAACTCGACGACATCGATCTAGGTGAGTTAGCGCTTGCGAGTCTGTCTCTGGAGCGAGCCTGAATGTTTCTCTCGCTCGCTTCGCAGTAGACGACATGGTCGAGACAGGCTGGCTGCAAGCTCAGCAAGCGCAGCAGGCTCAGCCGAAGTAGATTCTTTAGACTCGGCGGACTTGCTTGTTAGATTTTGTGCATGTTGTAACGCTCCAGCTCGCTTCTTGCTCATTCTCTCGCCTCTCGCTCGCTCGTCGATGCCCCGGGCGAAGCAGTCAGGTCATGCATTCCCAGTCCTCAATACACAACAGGCGTCCTGGTGGATGGTAAATATTGAAAGCCTGCTGTCAGTTCTTGTTGCTCTAGAGGTCCTTGGCAAACGCCTGCGAGGAGGAGGAACGTCAGCGAGCCGGCCCGGCGATGGTGAGAGAGCGCAATGCTACTCACCCTGACTCGCTCGAGCTTCAGCTCGAGTTCCCGAATGATAGTATCCCGCTCGGCGACCTCGCCCTTGAGCTTCTCGTTCTCCTTCCGAAGCGAGCTGACCTCCTCGTTGTTCGACGACGAGCCATTCGAGGCGGGAGTCGAGACGGGAGTCGATTTCTCCAGGATGGTCGCAACGACGGGCTCGCGCTCGACTGGTGCGGGGGTGGTAGGAGTCGAGATGGGTACGGGCGAGGCGGTGCGAGGAGGAGTAGGGGTTGGGGTGGCAGCAGCGGCGGGAGCGGTGACGGGGGCAGGGGCAGGAGCGGGAGTGGGAGGAGTGTACGACTTGGCGGCGACGGCGACGGCGGCGCTCTGCTGCTGGTTCTCCATGTTGATGAGGATGGGCTCGGAGTTCTTGCCGCTGAGCCAGTCTGCGGCGGAGAGGGAGGCCGTACCAGACGGGGCGGGAGGGTAGAGGTCGGCCTGGAAAGAATCGGACTGTAGGGAAGGGCGAGTCAGCTATGGAGGGAGGTCGAGATACAGCCCAGCTCACCTTGCGAGGCACGATGAAGCTGATGGGCTCAATCATTGAGCCGACCGCCTTGAAAGCGCGGGCGATCTCGTTCTCGGCGACGTTGACGGCGCGCGAGGGGAGGAAGCACATGCCGCGTTGAGGTTGAGGGCTGGAGAACTCGGTGAGGTAGTGGAGGTCGTCGTTCTCGTACTCGTAGTAGCGGATGTTGCCGTCTCCCTTGCCGGCGAGGAAGAGGACGTTGTTGCTGGCGTTCCAGAAGGGCATGAGCGTTCCCGAGCTCTGGTCGATGGTGATGGTCTTGACAGGTCCCTTGACGAGGTCCCTCGAGTCCCAGACGTAGACCTGGCGCTCAGACATCTTGGAAAATCCAGTGGTGACGATTCGGTCGAGCGAGCCCATCCACTCGACGCGAGAGCCCTTGATGCCCGAGTGCGAGTCGGCAACGGTGACGGCGCTCGACCCAGAACGAGGGTCGAACAGGCGAAGCTTCTTGTCTTTGCAGGTGGTGCTAAAGGATGGGGTCGAGATTAGCGAGCTCGGCGAGGTCAGTCCGAGCCTCTCACTCACGCGTAGACGGTGCCGCAGAAGTCCCAAGACAGGCTCTGCACCATGTCGGCATGAGTGTCGCTCGTGAAGACTGCCTTCTGGGCCGAAACGTCCCAAATCTTGACGTCGTTGCTAGCCGAAGCGAGGATGCCATCGGCGGTGGGGTGCCAAAGGACATGGCCAGCCTTGCGTCCGTGAGCGTTGAACTTGGCGACAGGCTCGAGGTCGGGAACGTCGGCCTCTCCGCTCCATGCATTGCGGAGGATCTGCTCGTCGACGCGAGTGATGGCGACTCGTCCGTCCTCGCCGGCGGAGGCTACGAGCGAATCGTCGAAAGGGCTCCAGGCGGTATCGAGGACAGGCGCGGTGTGGGCGCGGCACAGAGGGAAGAGGTCAGGGAGCTGTACAGGGACCGAGCTTGTCAGTGTGAGCCTGGCGGAATAGCGAGAGAGCGGTGAGTGAACACGCACCTTGCCCGTGGTGTCCAGAGGCGTAACGAGGAAGGCTCCTCCTCCCGAAGCTTGGTCTGGTTGTGTAGTGGATTAGCGTTGTTCTCTTGCTAGCTTGAGCTCCTTGCAGGACTTACAGTTGACGGCGAGGTACTTCCCGCTGGCCGTGACGAGGTTCGTGTCCCAAGCGGAGGCTGTAGGAGGGCACAACAAGGTCAGCGAGAGCACAAGGCAGTACTGTGAGTCATTTCCTGCGAAGGTGACTCACCAGAGATCTGTAGAACCGCACGATAACGACCGAAATGCGAGTTAGCACCAGCGCCGGTCCCGAGCTCTGTAGAGCCAGTCTAGTGCATGGAATTTATGTAGCTCACCTTGATGTTGTCGTAGACGTTCTCCTTCTTCGCCACATTGCCATAAACGTGCCGGTAGCTGGATTGACGAACGAAACGAGACATGGTGGGAGAGTCTAGGGAGGGCAAGTGCTTGGTGCTGTACTTGACTGGGCGACGGAGGGTGCTGTGCTAGACCTAGACGTTCGATTGGAGCTTAGAGCTGTAGGGCACTGAGCTGAAGAGCAGACGAGGTGGAAAGCTGGAGGGGGGAGGAGAGGTCGAGCCGCACCACGCTGTGCGAGAGAGGCGGGTCGCTGTTCCTCCCCTTTCCCCGGTTTCAGTCTCGGTGAGATCTAGAGGGTGTTGCAAGTCATTCATCACCTTTCATCTATCTCTCGCGCTGCTGTGGGTCCTCACAGCCGCTCGGGGTAATAGCAGCTCGGCGCCGTCTTCTCGACCGAGCTCGGGTGCTGAATTGTCTGACAAGTCACACTTGCTGCAGTGCAGCAAAAAGAAGCTTTTAGGAAAGCTCGTACTAGCTTGAAATGCTCTGACACTGACTTTGGGTCGACTTCGGCCGTTAAGATGAGTTCGGCGAGAAGAGGATCAGCTCGAGAAGTGCTCCTTCCCGGCCACAATGAGGTCTGGGGACCAGCTACTGGCTTTTATGTCCTGCTAATACTGCCCTGGTCTGCTGTGGGCATGCCTGCTTGACTGTCGGTGCACGTCTCGGAGCAGGAAGTTGAGCGCTGGTTCGACCGAGCTGGGCGGGGAGCTCAAAACCGTGAAAAGCTGCAGCAAGTTCAAGTGCGCTATATCTCGCTTCAGGGTGTATTTGAGAGGCTGTGGTGCATGCCAATCGACTCTGGAATTGCAATCGCGTCCAATGGACCATGTTGGTGAAGGCACGAGCGCGGCCTCCTTGGCTCAGTGGTAAGGCGTGCCACTCGTATTTCGGCACGATATGGCAAGATCGGGTGTTCGATTCACCCAGGAGGCATCTTTTTGCACCACAGACTTTCACAACTGTTTCTAGCATCTCTTTTTGCCTCCCCAGAGGCTCGGCGATGTTCAGGAGGCCTGTGGAGCGGTCCCAGGTCATCTGGAGTAGTGCAGGAGGGTCTGCTGATGTTACACAACTGCAGAGGAATGCACTGTAGCCAGCTAGTGCCGTTCGGCAGGTTAGACCGAGAGACAGAGCGCAGAGCGGCCGCAAGGGTATAGGCCTGGATGCTCGGCGCCGAGTGGGTCTCCTCGGTGACCTTGCGTGTTGCCTGTGCCCATCTGCATCCCTACAAAATGGAGGGACTACTGTTCTGTAGCGTAGCCAGCAGTGATTTGAGACTCAAACCAAGCAAAGTGCCGCACTCGTTTCCAGGCTCGGTGATGAAGAGGGAGCGAGTTCGGGCTACCTATCCCTTGCAGTCGCGAGCAGAATACTTTAGAGCACGTCTTCATACGTGCAGCTGCAAAGCAGCTGAGTTGCCATGTTGGCGGTAGGGGATATGCGAGAGGATGCGAGCAGGCAGCGGCTACTGCAAATGCTCGGGCCGGGCTCTGCGAAATGCTCGGGCCGGGCTCGCGCCGAGCCTTTGCCATTCTCGAGACCCTTTCGAGATTTTCGAGTGCGTCGCAACAGACTATCGACTTCGTTGGAAGTTGCAAGCATGTACAAACGACTAGTACTTGGCCTTTTTGTGACTACTGCTCCCTCCCACCGTGTCTCCCGCCCTCTTCTTTCCATTCTCGCTCTTGATCCTGCTGATTCCCGCGTTGAAGAGCTTCTGCAGCTCCTCACCGCTTTTGTGAACCGCGTTGTCGGGAGGGTTGAACGTGAAGCAGTTGTGCAACATCAGCTGGACGTCCGCCTCGAGCGGTTCGCTGGACGTGTAGTAGACGTCCTTGTCAAGGTTGGCTCGAATCGTGCCGAGGTCGCGCTCATTTCCGCGAGGGCTGAAGTCGAAGTAGGCGAGTCAGCTAGTACAAAGATGAGAGAGGAGCGCGATACCACACAAAAGGAAGCCACCAGCGTGGGCAGTCTGGCGAGGTCATGGACTGTCCGAGCTCGAGCCTGAACTCCAAGTGGTACAAAACTTGCAAAACACGACCTCTGCTTCTGTACTGTACCTCTTTACCCCGCAATGTTACGCGATACAGCTCAGTACAGGTACATTGTGCATCTGTGTCGGCCGGAAGAGGCTGAAGAAGGGAGGAAGGTCGCGAGGTCAACGCCGAGCTGGCAAATTATCACATGTTGTGCCACATGCAAGCAGTGAGAAGTCGTGTAATACGTTGAGCGTAGCAAAAGGATGAACTTCCGGCAAAATGTACATGTCAATAGAAATTTTCTGGCGAGAAAAGCCGGCGCCGAAGGAGAACGAGTGAACTTCGAAGCGAATCGAACCCGCCTCGAGAGCTTTGAATGAGCAGAGAAAGACTGAGTTTCACCACTGCACTAGTGGGCCATCGATTGGAAGCCCTCGAGCTGTTTGAAGACCAAGTCAAGCTTTGTAGACCACTCGCCGAGCGCCGAGCTGGCTACTTTCGACTCCCGGGTACGCGCCTGACCGATCCGAGAGGCTGTGATTCTCTAGATAGGGGCTGTATGTTTTGGCGAAAAGTACAGTACAGTCAGGATTGTACCTGCACCACTTGGAGTTCAGCTCGAGCCATCGCCGAGGACAGGGGAAGGGCACCGCCGCTCGCCTCTCTGGCGGGCGAGGTGAACCGCCCTCCATGAGGTGATACCGGGAATCTCACACCGTATCTGGCAACCATAAGGGCACTCGACTGCTGCAAGCAATTGGGAATATTACTCCGAGCCAGCGACAGCGGCGCCGAGCCCGGCGCTCAAAGGGGCAGGCCATGCCCGCTCGACTTCCCTCAGCAGTGCAGGACTGAGAAAGGTTCTGAAACTCGGCACCTGCTCGCTGCAAACCCAGACCATCGTACAGCAGACGCCCGAAGCGGGAGAAGCTGGAGGAGCGCGAGCGAAACGCCGATGACAGGTGAGATGGGCTGAGGGAGCAGCAGGACGATGCTGTAGTGCAGCGCATCCGGAAGAAGATGATCCTATTCAAGCGGAATGAGCAGCGACAATGTTGGCTGAGGGAGAGAGGCGCCGCTGGACGCGCACTCCCAGCTCTCTCTCCTCCACTTTACCTCGTTTCTCGCTCTTCTCTCGCCCGCCGTCCTACAGCTCAGCAAGGACCAGTCAGCAGAGCGCACAGCCTACAGCAGCATCTCCGTACAGGAGAGAGGCATTCACTTGCTTGCTCACGCCAGCTCGCTCAGCTTCGACCTCGCCAGCAGCTCGCCAGCATGGGCAAGGGCTTCACCGTCGTTAGCCAGAAGGTTTCCATCAGTATCGGATTGAATGGGCGTATCCATGTAGGTCTACAGCGGCTGTAGCACACGGAGCAGGAGCTGACTTGTTCAACCTCGACAGGGCAACACTGAGCTCACCATCGTCCCGACGACGGCCGACCTGAGGACGGTGTGGCTCAACGCTCGCTCGCTCAACGTACTCTCGGCTTCGCTCCGTATCCCTACCAACGTCCCGCTCGCCTTCTCGCATCTCCCGCCAGCAGCTCCCTCGCTCACCAACCCCAGCGACATTCACACCTACCCCGAGCTCAAACGAGGCATCTGGCGCGGTGCACTCGAAGGAGAGGAAGGGGAGCTCGGTATCGCCATCCCGCAAGGATGCGTCGTCAAGGTGCCGCCGCCAGACGGAGCTACGCCTCGTGAGGAGGCCAAGAAGGAGGACGAGTGGGAGCAGATCGCGATTGTAGTCGAGTACGAGGTAGTCAAGCCTGGTGCTGGTATCGTAGTGGTAGCTCCAGACGAGGCCAACCCCTCTGTAAGTCTTCTCCGCCTTACACGAGCTCGAGGCCTTTGCTGAAGCTTGTTGTGGTCTCAGCGCTTCCCTCACGTCTTCACCTCCGCCCTCTCGGACACGGCAGCTCGTACCTGGGTCCCATGCTCCGACCACGCCAAAGACCGCTGCACCTGGGACCTCGAGCTCATCGTCCCTCGCGTCCTCTACTCGGGCTCCTCCTCGCGCGCTCAAGGCCAGGACGTCGATCATGAAGGCGGTCGAGCAGAGGATGAGGTGGAGATGGAATGGCCAGTCTCGGCCGTCGCGTCCGGAGAGCTCATCGAGCAGGTCGTCCACCCCGACCGAAGCGATCGGGTCATCTGGCACTACGCCCAGGTTACGCCTGTGAGCGTACAGCAGATCGCTTGGGCAGTCGGCCCTTTCGTCGTTACGGAGATCGCAGGCGCGCCAAAGGAGAGGAGGGCGAGGGAAGGACTCGAAGACGAGGACGAGGAAGAGGAGGAGATTGTCGAGGACGAGGGGCCGAAGCTGCACGCTTTGTGCTTGCCAGGTCGTGAGGCCGAGATAGCCAACAGCCTCGCCATCATTCGACAAGCGATGGACTACTTTACCTCGACTTTCGGATCCTACCCCTTCACCACCTACACCGTCGCCTTCATCGACTCGCTCGCTTCGGGCGCTCCCACCTTCCACTCGGCCGCCATGACCCTCCTGAGCTCCGACCTCCTCCACCCTCCCAGCGTGATCGACCAAGCCTACGAGACCCGCCACCTCCTCGCCCATGCCCTCGCCGTTCAGTGGTCGGGCATCAACATCATACCCCGAACTCCCTCCGACACCTGGCTCGTCGTCGGCATCGCCCTCCATCTCACCTCGCTCTTCCTCAAGACGATCTGGGGCAACAACGAGTACCGCTTCCGCATCAAGAAGGACATGATTCGCTGCGTCGGCCAGGACGTGCAGCGCGAGCCCATCTCGGTGCCCGCTCGCCTCACCCAGCCCGAACCCGCCCAGCTCCAATTTATCGCCCTTAAGGCGCCTCTCGTCCTCTTCATCCTCGACAAGCACCTCCGCAACGCCGGAACGTCCCTCGGTCTCGACAAGGTCCTCCCCAAGCTCTTCCTCGACGCCATCACTGGCGAGCTCGGCTCGACCGCTTCGAACCTCAACACCCTCTCGACCAACTCGTTCATGCGCACCTGTCGCAAAGCGTGCGGAGGATCCGGCGAGTCGCTCAAGACCTTCTTCGACCAGTGGGTCTACGGCTCGGGCTGCCCTACCTTCGTCATCACCGCGACGTTCAATCGAAAGAAGATGGCCGTCGAGCTCAACATCAAGCAGGAGTGCCTCGCCTACAACTGGGCACAGAGCGCTGCGTGGGAGGAGCAAGGCCATCTTCGTCCCATCGCGCTCTTTGAGGGCCAGATGACGATGCGGATCCACGAGGCCGACGGCACGCCCTACGAGCACGTCCTCAACATCTCGGAAGCCTTCAAGCGCCACGAGGTCCCCTTCAACACCAAGTACAAGCGTGTTCGTCGTAATACGAAGCGCTACCAGGCTCGTCAAGCCGCCGCTTCGGCAGCAGCATCGGGAGACGCCGAGGCGCAGGAGGATGTCGCCCTCATCGACGTCGGGTTCAGTCTGAACCTGTGGGAGGACGAGAAGGAGCGTGAGAAGTGGAGGGTAGCCGATTGGACCGAGGAGGATGATTCGGTCATGAGTCAGGCGACGTACGAATGGATTCGCATCGACGCCGACCTCGATTGGATTGCCGGCGTGCAGTTCGAACAACCCGACTTCATGTGGCTCTCGCAGCTGCAGAGGGATCGAGATGTCGTTGCTCAGCTCGAGGCGAGTCATCGTCCTTGTATTTGCCAGCGAGCCGTCGCTGACCCGCTCTTTCCTCCTCGCAGGCCGTCCACGCCCTTTCGAGGATGCCGTCCGCCATTGTCTCGAGTAACTTGGCCAAGACTGTTCTCGTCAACAACTACTTCATTCGAGTACGAATGGAGGCAGCTCTCGCCCTCATCTCGGTGCGTCGAAACCGTGCTCTTCGATCGCCCACGAGCCGAGCTGACATCCTCCTCTCGCCTCGCAGTGCGCGACGAGGGCTCACGAGTTCCTCGGCCTCTTCCACCTCTTCAAGATCTTCCAGACCCACTTCTGCTTCGAACCCGACATCGAGACCCACGACCCCTTCGGCTTCCGCTGCATCCCCAAGACGAACGACTTTAGCGACTTCAGCCTCTACTTCCTGAAGAAGGTCAGACTTGATCAAACTTTTTGGTTCGAAGAAAGCTGACCAAGTACGACCCTCAGACGCTCCTCACCGCCATCTCGTCGGTGCGAGATGAGAAGGGACAGACGCCGCCCGCCGTGCATCAGTTCTTGGTCGACTTGCTCGCTTACAACGACAACCTCGGGAACAAGGTGAGCTCTCTCGCGCATATCACTACTTTGAGCACTTGCTAACTTGTCTCTCGCAGTTCTCCGACACTTTCTACCTCACCGCCATTATGAACGCTCTCGGCCACTCGCTCGTCGCCGTCGCTCCTCGCGAGACGGGCCAGTTCGCCGACGACCAGTCTTACCTCGAGGAGATTGAGGGCAACGAGTACCTCGCGCCCGCCATCGCCGAGGTCGAGCGCTACATGAGCGCCGATCGTCTCGTCCCTTCCTATCACAACGCCATCACCGTCGCCGGCATCGAGTTCAGGCTCAAACTCACCCTCGCCAACCTCATCCCCGAGGATCGCATGTCGTTCTTCCTCTACACGCGCGACGGCAACTACCCTCCCGTCCGAGTCGCCGCTTTCGACGCCCTCCTCCTCCTCAACCCTCTCCAGGAGCACCTCGCCCTCGCCCGCTACTTCTTCTCCGTCCTTCGCGACGACTCTTCGAGACTCGTACAGCGTCGACTCGCCCAGGGCGTTCTCGAGTCGCTTCCTGTACTCGCCGCCGTGCAGGACCTTGCAGCGCCCGAGCTCGTCTTCGAGGAGGAAGGCGCGACCAAGAAGGAGAAGGACCCTCTCGCCGCGCAGCTCAAGGCGCTTCGCAAGAAGCCTGGCCGTTCTCTCAACTTCCGCCAATGCCTCCTGCAGACGCTAATGTGAGTCGGGTCGCTCTCGCGCAAACGCCGAACGAGTCGCCGACCATCCTCACCGTTCGCAGCCACCCCGATATCGACCCCGAGGTGCGCGATACCGTACTCAAGATCTGCGAGACCACCGTCAAGGCCGGCGAGGAGCCCATCCCCAAAGTGCGCTTCCGCATGCCGGCTCCTCCAACGCCGGCACCCATCGCCGAATCGCCTGCACCAACGCCTGCTACGCCCGGCTTCCCCAAGCTCAAGTTCACCTCTTCGGGAGCTACACCGCAGACGCTACCCAAGATCACCATCGGCGGATCGCGCTGTATGTTGCTCTCCCCATTCGTTTCGCATGAGTTCAAGCTGACTCGCCTCGCCCTTTCGCAGCCGGTATTCCCACACCGCTACCATACGATTCGTACGATGGCGAGGACTTCCAGCCTCCTGCACCTGCGCCGCCGAAAAAGTTCAAGATCAAGGCGCCGCCCAAGCTCGAGCAATCGCAGGCGTCGGGCATGACGATGAGCGATGTGACAGCCTGCAAGAGCATGATCAAGAAGCTGATGAAGGAGAAGGTGTCGCTCATGTTCCGTGCTCCTGTCGGTGAGCTCCAGTTGTCTTCTCGTGCACTCGCGACGGAGAGCTGACCTTCTTCCGTCTGCAGATCCCGTCAAATCGGGCGCTCCAGGGTCCGTTCGGCGCTGAGAAGTCTCGCTCGCTGCATCGCTGACCCTTCTGCACATAGGTACTTCGATATCATCAAGAACCCGATGGACATCAGCACCATGAGCGCCAAGCTCAACGCTGGACAGTATCCCGACCGCTACGCCTTCCGCGACGACTTCAAGCTCGTCATCTCCAACGCCATCGCCTACAACATCGCCGGCCTGGTCGTAGACCTCGCGCAGAAGCTGGATGCCATCTTCGACAAGCAATGGAATCGTATCGAGGCGACCCTTCTCGCCATGGAGACGGGAGTCGCAGCGCCGAAACCTCCGAAAGCGCCCAAGGCTCCCAAGGCGGCGCCTCCCCCTCCTCCTCCCGCCGCTCCAGCAGCTTACGTCCCACCAACCAACTACGCCCCTGCTCCAGTCCCCGCGCTTCCCCCTCCACCACGAGCCTCCGCTCAGCTCTTCCAGCAACGCGAGCCTCCTTCACCTCCTCCCCCGGCAGCTCTACCAGCGCCAGCACCTTCGCCTGAGCCCGACAACCTTCCCCCTCCTCGCGCCTCGGCCGAGCTCTTACAGCAGCGCGAGCAGCTGCCACAACCGCCGCCTCCGCCTGCCGCTCCCTCTCCAGCGCCCGTCGTGTACGAGCCTCGACCTCCTCCCCCTCCCCCTCCCGCGCCCTACGTCCCTCCCGTGCACGCCGAGCCAACTCCTCCCCCTCCTCCCCCTCCAGCACCAGCGCCGACCACCTCCTTCGGCCTCTCCTTCAAGCTCAAGCCTCCCGCACCTCCTGCGCGCGCCCCCGCGCCCATGCCTCCTCCTCCGCCAGCACCCCTTCCCGCCGAGCCCGCGAAGCCTTCGGGCTTCAAGATCTCGTTCGGCGGCAGCTCGAGCTACGGCGCAGGATCTCCCGCTCCTCCTCCTCCACCGCCCGCCGTCAAGCCTCCCAAGCCGCACAAGATCAAGGTCACCCGCGACTATTCGGACGACGACGACGACGATGATTGGGGCAAGCCCTCGGTGCCGAAGCACCACCGTGATCGCGACGAGTCGTCTTCGCACAAGCACAAGAAGAAGAAGGATCGCGAGGGCAAGGAGAAGCACAAGTCGAAGAAGGAGGTCAACTACGCCGAGCCCGAGGTGCCCTACCTCCCTCCCGCCGCGCTCCTCCCTCCTCGCCCCGAAATCCTCGACGAGCCGCCTCTACCGCACCCTTCCAAGTGGGTCAAGCCCTACGACCCCGTCGACAGCAAGAAGGCCAAGGGCGTCATCCAGAAGGTGCAGGCGATGCGAGAGGCGTTCTTCTTCCTTCAACCCGTCGACCGCTACGCTCTGCCCGTGTACGTCTCTATCTCATCTCTACCCTACTACTACCGAGCTGACCCTCGCTTTGTCCCACAGCTACTACGAGGAGATCGCCCAGCCGATGGACCTGCAGACGATAACTCGCAAGCTCGATTCGGGCCAATACCGCGACTACATGGAGCTGTTCGACGACTTCGACCTCATCGTCGCCAACTGCAAGCAGTTCAACACGCCCAACACCGAGCCCATCTGGCACGTCCTTATCATCGACCGAGCGTGGAGGGCCGAGTGGGAGAAGGCGAGCAAGCTCTCGTACAACACCAAGCGGTCGCTCATGTCGATGCTCAAGTCGTTGATGAAGGAGGGAGCGTAAGTCCTTCCCTTTTTCACCACCCCCCGTTTCGTTTTTGGCTCTCGAGCTTGAGCTGACAATTGACCTTCCCGCTCGCAGTGCTCAGCCTTTCCTGGAATCGGTCCGTCTTGCGCGTTCCATCGACCTACAGCTCACTGATCAACTTTGCTACAGATCAACACCATCATCGAGTTCCTTCCCACCTACTTCGACGTGATCCCTCGCGGCAACGAGCGCGACCTCGGCACGATTCGAGCCAACCTCGACAAGGACGTCTACACGTCCATCGAGGCGCTCGAGGCGGACGTCCAGCTGATGTTGCACAACTGCTTCACGTTCAACCCTCCCGACAACGCGGTTCACAAAAGCGGTGAGGAGCTGCAGAAGCTCTTCAACGCGGGAATCAGCAGGATCAAGAGCGAGAATGGAAAGAAGAGGGCGGGAGACAAGGTGGGAGGGAGCAGTAGTCACAAAAAGGCCAAGTACTAGTCGTTTGTACATGCTTGTAACTTCCAACGAAGTCGATAGTCTGTTGCGACGCACTCGAAAATCTTGAGAATGGCAAAGGCTCGGCGCCGAGCATGCGCAGCAGCCTCACCTCTTCCATTCTCTCGCGTGTCCTCTGCTCTTACTCTGCCTACGGCACTGCCGTCTACTCAAGTACATGGAGGCGCTGCTTGGAGTCGCCTACACGCACGTTCTGAAAAGTAGGCGGACTGAACTCGCTCCCTCCGAGTCCTCATCGCCGAGATCAGGAAAGCAGCGGGGCGCTTTCTTAACTCGACAATCACGTTCATGAGACAATTACGTTCATGAGACAACAAAGCGCTGCTTTGCTACAGAACAGCGGCGTTTCCGTTGCCTTCAAAACGCGCATTGGCATTAGGGTTCGATCGAGACCGGCGCTGCGCCTTGATCATGTTGAGCGAAGGATTCCCCTCGCGGCCAAGTTCTCTTTGCTCCCCTTTGACGCGCCTGCGACTCTTGTCCTCCTTCAACATTCGCCTCTGAAGAGCAGTCTCGACTCTCGTACAGCAGCAGGTTCAGGATGCTGCCCCTCAATCTCGTCCTCGCGCTCCTCGTCGCGTTGCCCCCTTCCCTCGCCGCTCTCTCCGCCCCAGGCCATCGACCGGCGCCCGGCGCACACAACCTCTTTGCATCGAATCAGCAGCAGGCTTCCTCACTACTCGAACGTGCAGCTGCTAGTGTCGGGGAACAGTCGCTGTTGGACGATGGACTCTGCACGAATGGACCGACAGCCAGCGAGCTCGACTTGGAGGAGCTCATTCTCGCCAAGGTCAACATGACCCGCTCGGACGAGGATTGGGAGGAGGATGGAGAGGAGAGGGCAGCCATGCGACTAGGCAAGAGGGCGCCGAAGAACCCCAAGTACTGGATCGCCAACCCCAAGTTCAGCACTCGTCCTGCGTCGACTAAGACCACAACCACTCGAGCAACAACAACCAAGGCTGCCACTACATCGACATCCACTCGTGCTTCCACTACAACTACGACTAGCGCCGCCTCCAGCCCGACCGCCCTCGCTTGTGCTATTACCGCCGATTGCGCTGGTCGGTCCATCCCTGCCAACTCGCATCAATACTGCGCGAGCAAGATGTGTAGCTTCCGTAAGTGCTTGTTGCCCTTTCCGACGTCGGTCGTCCTCAGCTCTTCGATCTCGGCGCTGAACTTCTCCTCCGCAGGCTGCAACACGGGCTACACCCTTCTCTTGAACGCCTGCATCAAGAATCTTGGCATCACGTGAGCTCTGATGAGCTGCATCATCGGCTCTCGACTCCTTTCGCTGACTGCCGTCCATTCAGCATCCCCTCGGTGGAGGCAACCTCGAGCAAGACGTCGACTACTACGATTACGAGTACGAAGGCCGCTTCTACTTCCGCTCTTTACCTGCCCAAGCCTCCTTCCTCAACTTGCGCCACTCAGTACACCAATACAGCGGCCGGCGCAGTTTACGGACCCGGCCTCGGCGACTTCCCAATGAGCCCTCGCCCTTCCACCTTCGTCGTGCGCTCCAAGAGTGCTCTGTATCTTGATGGACAGATCTACCGAGTTGTAGGACCCAGTGAGCTTAGGTCGGCGGAAAGGGAGGACGACCGCGAAGCTGACCCTCGGCGCTCACTCGCAGACATCTACTGGCTCGGCTTGGAGGAGAACGTCGTCCCAAGCCCTTCCTATCCCGACAGGGGACGTGTCAGGGAAGCGATGGCTCAGTCGGTGGCCATGGGAGCCAACACTATTCGCGCTCACACGCTCGGCATCAGGTGAGCGCCGATTCCGGACATGAAGCGGGCTTCGAGCTGACTTTGGAGCCTTTTACAACAGCACTGGAAACTCACTGAGTGTTTGGCCGAGTGCGTACGCGACCAACGACAAGGCTGTGAGTGTCTTGGTCGTCTCGCAGCCCCATCGCTTGCTGAGCTTTCCTCTCCCTCTCAGTTCGAGGCAATCGACTATGCCATCTGGGCCGCTCGCAACTATGGCCTCCGTTTGATCATCCCTCTAACTGGTGCGCATCTGACTCGCGCCGACCTCATCCGTGTGCACAAGCTGAACTCGGCTCCCTCTTCGCAGACGAGCATGCCTACTGTGCGCTCCTTCGCTCCCGCATCCCGCTCATCTTGGTTGACCTTTTCCTCTGCAGACCACGGTGGAAAGTACGACTTCATTCGGTGAGCCTTGTCGTCTCTGCTTCTCATGCTCGAACCGAAGCTGACCCCTTCGTTCGCAGATGGGCCGGCGCCAACACGAACGACGGATCTCAATTCTACTCGTCCGCTGCCACCATCAAAATCTTCAAAGCCTACATCAAAGTGCTCCTGACCCATGTCAACCAATACACTGGAGTAAGTGACCCGCTCTCGGCTTGCGGCGCAGCGAAGTTGACGCCGTCTCCTCTCTCGCAGGTCGCTTACAAGGACGATCCTACAATCATGGGTGCGTGATATCCTCTTCTGCTCTTCTCTGCTCTTTCTCACGCTGCGTCTCTGCAGCCTGGGAGACTGGAAACGAGCTCGGCGCTTACATGCTCTCGGCGGGCGCTCCTCCCGCGAGCTGGACCAACGATATCGGCAACTACATCAAGTCGATCGCTCCCAGCCAGCTCGTCGCCGATGGAACGGATGGCCTTGTCAACTACAGTGGAGGACTCGCCAACACTGGCGTCGCTGTGGGCCCCGTCGACCTGGTGTGAGTTTCGGCGAGGCCAGGAGCAGAGAGAACGAGGCTGACTCTTCTTCCGCCCTGCAGGACCGACCACTTCTACCCTGCTCTCAACTGGCTTCTCCAGAAGGACAAGGCATGGATGCAGTACTACACGAAGAACTTTTACGTCGGCGAGCTCGACTGGACTTACTCGGTTCGTCTCACTTTGTTTCCCTTCTTCTCGACTGAGCTGACAGCCTTCTCGCTTTGCAGAAGGGCGGCGACTCTCCTTCGAGCTTTTACGCCATCATTGAGTCGATGGACTACGCGGGATCGATGATCTGGAGCGTCTTTGGACATGGTGAGCCGAAGCGGAAGAGGGAGCGCCGAGCACCGAGCTGACATTTCCCGCTTCACAGACGGCCAATGCTGCAACTGGGTCACCCACGTGAGTTGTAGACTTTTCTATGTACGCTAATGAGCTATTGCTGATCCGCTGTTTCTTGCAGAACGACGGCTACACGCTTAGCTACCCCAACGGCAACAGTTGGGAACTGCAGAAGCAGATCCTCCTGCTCATTCAGGTTCGTAGTCCACCTCTCTCCCGCTCGTAGAATTTCTGCTCACCCTCTCGACCCACAGCACTGGGCCCGCCTGCGCGGCAGGACTCCTCCCACCGCCCTCCCCGCCGTCGCCTGCCCTCAACCCGAGCTCCTCCCCTAATCATCGTTACCTCGCGCCCATCCAGAGACCCTTCGCTTTCACACTGTTCATACATCCTCAATTCGCATCTTTCTCTTCCTCTCTGTATCACTTTCGTAGAGGCCCTCCCCTCTCGTGTGGAAGGCAAGCCCGGTTGTTCAGCTAGCGATGGAGTACTGATGACATTGCGAGGCGAAGAGTCGAAGGCTATAGGAAGTGAGAGAAGTCGTATGTAGATGGAGGAGGCGTTTACAGCTTGGCCGACTCGGCGACTGCGAGGGAAGGGGATGGTCAGCAGATGCTCCCCGCCGAGCAGCGTGAGAGGCAAGCGTACGAGTTCCCTGTGGTCGGAAAGAGTTAGCAGAGCGCTTCAAGTACGACACAAATAATGTCTCACAATTTTGAACTGCTTGGCCGTCTTCTCGAGCACCTTCTTGCTGTGGAACTCTGCGAAGGGGAAGCAGCGAAACGCCGAGATCAGTCCACGCTCCTTCGGCGGAAGTCTAGGACCTCGAGAACGCACTCCAGAATTTCTCGGTCGAGTCCTTGCCACATGACCTGTACCGTTTGAGACGAGGATCAATAACCGGCTCAAGCGCCCCCGCTCCGCGCTCGACAGCGACAACGTCGAAGCTCACATCAACAGGATCTTCTTTCCTCCGGGGTGGTCATCGAGGAACTCGGTCATGTCGTACACCTGTCCCCTGCGATGATCTCGAGCTGTCAGCGAGCGCACAGAGCAACAGCGAGTTGAGCGAGAGCAACTCACTCGACTACGACCCATGCCGAATCGGCCGCCGTGTGCTTCTCCACATCTGCCATGGTGTACTATATCATCCGGCGACGGCGCAGCGACAAGGACGAGCATCGAGGCAGACGATAGCGGGAGCGAGGTAGCCGGRGGGGGGGGGGGGGGGGSGTTCAAGATCAGCTCTGGTGAGGTACAGACGGGGTCAGAGAAGACGTACGACTTGGGACATGTCGTTTGTGCAGTAGCGTGCTGGTTGAGGTGCAAAGAAGAGCAGAAGCGCGAGAAGCTGAGTGCGAATGATGCGGGGGAGCGCAAGCCGGCGAGAGGCGACTGGCGCGAAGGTCATTGGTCGGAGAGAGGTTCTGTTGAGCTGTTGCCAGGCAGCTCAGGCATTCTTGCACTGCTCGAGCATAGCGTAGAGCACCCCGGCGCAGCTCGCCGCCCTTTCGACCGCCCTTGGCCTCGCACAACCCCTCGCCGAGGTCTAAATCATGCGGAAGCGGACGATTGCAAGTGAGGATGAGGCGGCAGCGTGGATCATACAGAAGCACATAATCAAGAATAGTCCGTGCAGCGGAAAGGGATGGCTATGTACAGAGTCGGCGAGTCGGCGAGGAGGAGGTGGGAACTACTCGTCCTCGGGTTCAGGCTGCTCGGCGAACGAGAGGTCAGCGATGTCTGAAAGGGACGAGCAAGGAAGAGCTCACCTCGACAGAATCAACAATCTCCGAAATGAGGACATTCATAAGTCCTGGCACTTCATGCTCGGCCTGCTCGATCGCTCGACGAAGCTTGAGGATGGAAGTCCTCGCCGAAGGGTTGGTGATGCGGTCGTGGATCTGTAGAGGACAACAGTCGGCTCTAAATGGTGCAGAGAGGAGGTAAGGGGATGACTTACCGAATCGAGCACGGGGAGGACGACCGTATCCAAGATATTGCCCGTCTCCTCTCCCTCTCCCTCTCGCTCCTGCTCTCCACCACCCTCATTCGTCGGCGTCCTCCCACCCCTCCTCCTCTCCTCTTCCCCCTCTTCAACCCTCATCCTCTCCAATCTCTCCCTCTCCCTATCCAACTCAACCCTCGGCCTCTCCTCATCCGGCACCGATGGCCTCGAACTGAAGTCCGAGTACTCCGAGTGCGCAGAGTTGGATGCTGCGGGCGAGCTGGTGCGGGCGGGAGCGGCGAGAGGAGGAGCTTGACGACGGACCGTGTCGAAGGCTGGCTGCTGATGGTGGGAGGCGCGCTGCTGTTGCTGCTGCTGTTGGAGGGCGTAGTCGTGGGATTTGACCCCGGTAGGAGTGGAGGGATGGCCGCTGTGCTCGGGGTAGGCGGAGCGCGAGGGGTGGTAGCCTTGCTGCTGTTGCTGAGCGGCGGCGGCAGCGGCGGCGGCGGCGGTCGCTTGGTTCTTGCGCAACGTTCCAGCGCGAGGTTGGACATGACGGACGGTGCCAAAGTCCCACAAGTCGTCGCCGATGGGCGTGGGTCTGTCGCGATCCAAGAGTCAGCTCAGCTCAGCTCGGCACTCCCCCTCTCGACCGAACTCACTCATATCCCCTATCCCTCTCCTCATCCTCCCCTCCCCCCTCCCTCTCCCCACCCTCCTGTTTCCACCTCTCCAACCTCTCGATCAACTCGACGAGATAGCTCGTCTTCTTGGCCGTCTTGATGAAGCGGTGCTTGAGCAGATCCCTGGCCGTGGGCCTCATGAGCGGATCACGCTGTAGGCAGGCAGAGACAAAGTCGCGGAAGGGCTTGCTGAATTGGGCGCCTTCGAGTTGGGGTGGGGCGTTCTTGGGGATGAGGAAGAGGACCTGTGGTAAAGGGCGCCGAGGGAGAGGTCAGCTTGGGCTTCGACGTTGAGATGAGATAGAGGGACAACCCACCTTCATCGGATGCAGCTGACTCAACGGCGGCTCTCCCATCGCCATCTCGATAGCCGTGATCCCGAGCGACCAGATATCGGCTTTCGAATCGTAACCGCTCTGCTTGATGACCTCGGGCGACATCCAGTAGGGCGTGCCGACGAAGGTGTTCTTCTTGGTCATGGTGGCGGTAAGTTGGCCCGATACTCCAAAGTCGGCGAGCTTGACTGTGGGTGAGGAGCATTAGCTGGCCGAGGAGAGGCGAGAGAGCGAGGACGAACCATCTCCGTTGGCGCTGAGGAGGACGTTGGCGGCTGTGCAACGATGCAGAGGTCAACTCGGCGTCCATCTGCTACCGTCGAAGCGCCACACTCACCCTTGATATCCCTATGCAGCTTGCCCTCCCCATGCAGGTACTCCAAGCCCTTCAGCAGCTCCCTCACGACGATAGCAATATACTCCTCCTTGAATACCCCAGGCTTGAGCAAGTCGCCACAGCTCCCGCCAGAGAGGTACTCCATGACGATCCAGAGCTCGGTGCCCCGGAGCCACGAGCCTTCGTACTTGGTCACGAAGGGCGAGTCGAGCGAGGAGAGGATGGAGATCTCGGTCTGAAAGAGGGAGGGAGGGGTCAACGAGAGAGAGGAGAGGGGAAGGAGGGTGAGCGCACCTGGATGTCCTCAATCTCGTCCTCGGCGTCTTCGAGGTCGATGACTGTGGGCAAGGAGGATCAGCCGAGCTGAGCAAGCTATCGCCGAGCGTGAATCAGACTCACCCTTGATAGCTACAGCCCGCTGCGTCTGCTTCGAGTAACCCTTGTAGACCTCGCCGAACGAGCCCTTGCCTGTACAGAGCACGCGAGAGTCAGCGATGCTCGGTCCGCCTTCGCCGAGCTGGGCTGCCGACCTCCGAGACGACGGATGAGCTGGTGCGCAGCCAGTCGCGCTGCAGTTGCTGTGGACGCACTCGTAGACCAGTACAAAGCAATCTCTGCACCAGCCCTTCGAGTGCAACCGAACGATGTCCGAGCGAGCGTCTGCTCGTCGAGTCGTCCATTCGAAGCTGGTCCGACTTCTTCGAGAGGAAGTAGCAGCAGGAATCCAGCAGACTCCACGACCAACATAGTCCAACCACTCTCTCCGAGCAGTCCCAGCATCCCTCCCCCCCTCCCTGTCTCAAACCACCCGACCGTCCTGCGCGCGTCCCTCGCGTCTCTGACTAGCGCCTCAGCTTTCCCAGCAAGTGAGCAGCCACTCACCGATCCTATCCTGCTTGACAAA
The DNA here is from genome assembly GCA_001600635.1 of Leucosporidium creatinivorum. Lineage (NCBI taxonomy): Eukaryota > Fungi > Basidiomycota > Microbotryomycetes > Leucosporidiales > Leucosporidiaceae > Leucosporidium > Leucosporidium creatinivorum. Next base: position 961,018 of record BCKL01000005.1, on the reverse strand, counting down.
GTAATCGAGTGGATCTCCATTCCTCGAACTAGTCTCTGAGGGCGCTGGTCCCCTGCTCGAGGCGTAAGAGCCAGAGTTGTTGGAGAAGCGCGACGAGGGGGGAGTCTGTAGGGAAGAAGAAGAGGAAGGTGCAGGAGAGAGAGAGTAGGGTGATGAAGAGGAGTGCCTCTGCTGCTGCTGCTGTCCAGACTGCTGTTGAGGCTGTTGAGAGGCGCGGCGGAGGAGTGATGTGGCCTGTGCGGCGAACGAGCGAGTTGAGTGAGCAGTGGAACAGAGCTGGAAAGGTACAGAAGTGAGCGTACCATTGCTGCGAGCTCTAGTTGGAGCTGCTGTAGCCGATTAGGGAAACCAGTGAGATGGGAGGAGCGAGACCACAGCTTGGCCAACTTGCGCCACCGGACTTCGAGTTCTTGGGACGAGCAGGCTCGAGCAGGTCCTCGCTGGGCTCAACTTGCACATCTCCCGAGTCTCGCTGTAGTGAAGCAGAGCAGATTTAGGGCGAAGCGGTCGACCACCATCAGCGAGTACGCGGCTACAGGCCTACAGCACCTCACAATCTCGGCGTTGCTTCGCTCGGCGCTGGCATCTCTTCCCTCCCACCTTGGAAAGCAAAGAGCAACGCTAGACTACACTCAGCAGCACACAGCGATCCTATCGCCCTACTCCTCCCCACCCGCCTCCCTCTTCCTCTTCTTCTTCTTCTCCTTCTCACCCGCTCCGACGACCGCCCTCGCCGCCGGCTCATCAGGCGCAATGAAGGCTTTTGCCCGCTCGTCTTGTCGCGCGGTGGAGGCGGCTGCTTGCTGTTTATTCAACGAGGAGGAGGGATCAGCAAGGGAGGGAGAAGGGACGAGGGAGAGAAAGAGAGAGAGAAAAGGACAGACCTTGGCCCGACGACGCTCGTCCTCCTTCTCTTGCTTTTGGCTGGGCTTGAGGAAGTACTCTCCAGAGTCGAGTTGGAGGTCGATCTGTGTTGTAGTGTGAACGACGAGAGGGTCAGCTAAGCTTCCTCAAACGACGACCGAACCGAACCCCGAGACCCACCTTGCTCGGCATCTGCGGTGGCGGGAACGGAGTGTACACCTTCTTCTCCATCTTGTGCTTCTTCTTTGCCGGTCCCTCTGCTGCCGTCGGCTGCTGCTGGTAATCCTCCTCCTCACCACCTCCCAACGGCATATCGTTCGCCCCCGAGGTATTGGGCGGCGGCACCCACGTCTCTCCACTCGACTTCTTCTTCTCCCGCCGCTTGCGGAACTTGGGCAAGAAGCGCTCCCAGTTCTCCTCGGCGAGCTTGGGGTCCTTGGCCAGCTCGCGCTTGATCATTAGTTCCTATTCGGTCGGCGCAGAGGGGGAGGGAGGGGGGGGGGTTAGCACCGAGCCGAGAGAAGTGAGGGAGAGGGAGAGGGAGGAGAGGAGGGAGAGGACGAACCTTGATGTGGTAGATCGGGTGGATGTTCTTCATGCAATCCAGCACAATCTTGCGCACTTCCTTGAGGCCCTTGTGCCCTCCCATCGCGGCGACCGTGTTTCCCTGAACGAGGACGTAGCATTGCGTGAGGAGCTCGATGGCCTGTATCGAGTCCCGGCGTCGTCAGTGAGGCGTCCAAGACGCAGAGAGAGAGAGGCAAGAAACCCACCTTGAGGGTCGATCCACCAGGACCGAGGATCCTCTGTCGGCGCTTGACGAACCGGTCGTTGTTGCGAATGATGTTGCCAATCTTGATAATGTCGGCATTGACGGGGTCCTCGAGGATCTTGACGGCCTGATTCACGTCATACACTGCATCAGCAAGTCGCTCAGACAGGGAGAGAGAAGAGGGAAAGGGCTCACTTGAGGGAAAGGAACACTTCGAGCGAGCAACTTGATCAAGTCGCGCGCCTTGAGGATGATGTACGGGTCGAACGTCTTCCTCGTCGTCTTGACCGTCATGGATCCCTCGACCAAATCCAGTGTCGCGCTGATGCCCTATACACTCGCACCAGCATCAGCTTCCCTTCTCCTCGCCGCCCAGCTCCTCCTCACAAACTCACCTGCTTCTCCAGCGCGCTAACGACATGGCCCCAAATCTCCCTCAAGTAGACTTCCCTATACTTGGGGAAAAGCGTAGCAAAGCTACTCTCCTCCAAGAAGGGGTCATGCTTCTTGCCGTCGACCTCTGCCTCAAAGGGGAGGATGGCCCAATGGTCAATGTCGTCGGTATCCCAGGGTTTGTCCTTGCGGTGCTGCTTGTTCTTGCTCTGTAGTGTAGTACAGCGTCAGTAGGGAGAGAGAGAGAGCAGAGAGAGCAAAGGCAAAGCGCACCTTGACGGGCGCGACAACTTCATCGCCTTCGCCTGCTCCCTCTTGGTTGGAAGCTGTAGGCTTGTCCTTGCCTTCGAGAGCAGCCTGAGCAGCTGCTGCCGCTTTTTGCGCTGCGTTCTTGCGGGCCATTCCGAGTCGAGAGGGCTGCCAACGAGGAAAGATGAGGGAGCGAAAGGCGCACTTTCGTGAGATTTTGAAGCGCTACGGCCAGGTCTCGGCTGAGCCTGAAGGACGACTTTCGCAAGCTGTAGCCGATATAAGGGCAAAGAAGGTTTACAGAAGGGGAGAAGGTACTAACAACACTGCTTTAGAGATCCAAGAGAGAGACCACACATATCCTCGTACAGCTATCTGTCCATCCACCTCGGCGCTCGGCGCTCAGCGCTCACCTCAACCTCCTCCCTCCATACGCACTGACGCTCTCCTCCTCCTCATTACTCGACGTACTCTCCTCACTCCCAATCTCCTCCTTCATCTCCTCAATCTTGCCCCCTCCCAACCTCTGCCCTCCCCCTCCAGCCTGCCCCTCAATACTAGTAGCAACATACTCAATCGCCGCCCTCGGCGCCGTCACGGGCAGCAACAACCAAAAGAAGGGCCCGCTCCTCGTGTGCCCCAGGGCGTACTTCAATACCCTGAGCAATTGCGCGAGGGTCGAGGAACGCGATTGTTCTTGCTCGTAGCGGATCGACGAGAGGGCGGCCGAGGTGGCGGCGATCTCGGACGTGGCGCGGTGGAGTTGGGATTCGAGCAGGGTGAAACGATCTTCCGAGGAGAGGCGGAGGAGGTCCCCCTCGCGGTTGAAGCTGTGGTGTCAATGCGGGGTTAGCGAGGGAGGAGAGGAAGGGAAGGACGACGAGACGAACCGACGAACGGCTTTGGAGAGCTGAGTGAGCGGGACATCGACTCCATCGCGCAGGTTGCGGACGTCGTCTTTGGTGGCGAAGGCTCGGGAGAGCTGTTGGAGCGAGCAAGAGGGTCAGCGGGCGAAAGAGCGACGAGGCGAGAGAAAAATAGAGCTCGGCGCACCTGCTTGAGTTCGGATTCGAGCTTGTCGACGCGGCCGCGGAGGTAGTGCACTTCAGAGTTGGGGTACCAGACTTTTCTGTTGATGAGCAGAGGGTGAGCTATCGCTCTTTTGAGGCGCACGGAAGAGACACACTCCTGGTGGTAGAGCGAGTCTGCGAGAAGCGGATCGCCGAGGTCAGCTTTTCTCCCTCATTTTCACAGCTCGCCACCCCAACTTACAGTTCTTGACGAGCTTGGAAAAGTGCAACAAGGGCTTCACCGCCGTGGCCATGATGAACAGCCCAATCACAAACCCATTGATGTACCTCTCGGGGTCGCTCAACAGCCTCCTCACGTAATAGAGCAGCGCACTGCCAGCAGCGGGGGTGATGAAGGTGGAAGCGAGGGAGGTGAGTTCGACGCGACGGAGCACGGCGGTCGAGTGGGCGCGTTGGGCCGCGAGGGCCGGGTCGTAGTCTGCGTCGCCGGGGAGGGGCTCGGAGGGGTGCAGGACGAGACGGCCGTGGGAGGCGTAGTAGATGTCCCAGGGGACTGTTAGTGGTGCAGGCGAGGTTAGTGGAGATTTAGGAGAGGTGAGAGAAGAAGGACAGACCCTTGACGAGTTGGTACAAGTACCAGCAGACCAGGAGGAGGATGAGGGCGTCGCTCCAGTTCTCGGCTCGGCTGTGGTGCAACGTCCAGAGTTCGGATCAGCTTCGGGAGGGACGATTAGATAGTCTACTACACTGACCCATGGACGATAGCGCCCAAGGGAGGCAAGGCGACGAGGATCAACGGCAAGTGATGGAGCACGTCGGTCTTCTCGGCTTCGTGATGGAGCTGTAGTCGGATCTCGGTCAGCGGGAATGTGTTGGTAAGCAGGAGGAAGTGAAGACGGACCTTCCACTCCTCTTCCGTCTCGTAGAGACTAGGATCCCTAGGCGGCTGGAGAGGAATGCGCCCAGCTGCTGCTGCTCCCCCGCCCCCACCGCGTTGCTGTTGCCAATCCTCGTCGCTCTCCTCAAAGTCGTGTACAGGTTTACGCGCTCCACTACTAGCAGTACTCTTGGTAGTAGTAGACCTCATCTTGTCGCCCGTTGCCGAGCGAGAAGGAGGGATGGAACGAGCTGAGGAGGTCGAGGTGGTGGAACGGGTCGGGCGACCAGAAGAGGCGAAGGAGCGAAGGTCGTCGGGTGGGAGGGAGGATGTAGCGGTAGAAGTGAGAGGGGGAGCCACTTTGAATATAAGCCTACAGGCGTTAGAAGGCTTGAGAGAGTCGAGAGACGAGAGACGAGAGTTGCTGCCTGACGACGCGAGGTTCAGGATCGGTACGAGGGCAAGAGGGGGCTGTTGGGGCTGTAAGGGAGTACTCTTGTAAAGCGAATTAGACGTCGAGGTTGTAGGCGAGGTGGAGTTGTAGGAGTATAAGAGCAGATCGACTCCCACCTCGACGCGTCGTTCTCACGCTCTTCCTTTCGCCTGTTACCTGCTTGCTCTCTCGCTGCTCTGCTCTACTTTACTACAATATGGAAGCGGTTCTCGTCTCTCGCAACCCCGGCACAGACCAACAGGGTAATCAGACTACAGCAGACTATACTTTACAAGTCTCCCTAGGCGGTCAGTCCTCGCTCCCTTTCCCTCCGCTCGTCGGCCTCAGCTCACTCCGTTCTTCTCACTCACAGGTCATCCTTCAGCACCAGTAGCTCAACTCACTCAACTGTACATCTCCCTCCCTCGCTCACCGCGCTTCCCAGCCTAACCCTCCCCTCCTCCCGCTCCTCCAGACCCGACTCCGAATGGGCCGGCTCGGCCAAAGCTGGCACCCACCCGAGCGTGCAGCAGGAAATCACCCCAACAGATCTGTATGCTGTCTTGTCCTGCTCCCTCGACCTCCCTCTTCCACCGCTGACTGCTGTACGAGCAGGTACACGAAACCTCGAGCGCTCGCCGGCTTCTCCTCCTTCGGCTCGGGCGAGACCAATGAGTTCGCTACGTGGATCCAGGGGAGAGAGGCCTTCTTGTCCAGTCCCAAGGTGCGTCTCGTGTCGCTCGCCTCTGTCCGAGCTCGTCGAGCTGACCTTCCCTGCTCCCCCCCTTCCCCTCGCCAGCTCCGCGAAGGCTGCGAAGACGACATGCGCTCCTTTGCCGAACGGTCAGACCACACCGAGGCACGTTCTCCCTTCTCCCTTCTCCCCTGCAACCGCTGACCCACTATACCAACAGGGCTTCATGATCACCTCTCCTATTTCGGACGGCTTCTCGGGCTTCACCTCCATCTTCCTCGAAACGCTACGAGACGAGTTCCCCAAGAACAGTATCTTCAGCACTGCGATGCTGTCAGATGCGCTGAGCTGGAAGAGGGAGGACACCGAGGTGCGTTGCCGTGGGCAAAGGGGAGGAAGGCTGGCTCGGCGATGGACTGACCCTGACTCGTCGACGTCGAACAGAGATCCAAGCATCAGCGATTGATGAATGCTGCGCTTAGTATGCAGCAGTTGGAGGAGATGTCGTCTATGGTGCTGCCTATTCAGCCACCGTCAGCATGGGAGGATCAAGCACCGTGGACCAAGTTCCTTCGCGACGATGTGAGCTTCCTTCGCTTCCCTCTTCGTGTTGACGGCTGATCCCTCCACACACAGGTCCCCCGCCCCGAAGCCTACTCCTTCATCCTCAAGGCCCACCTCCAAAGCGCCAACAGCGAGCTCCGGTGCGTCCAGCCGCCCTGCCTCCCTCGCTCGGCTTTCGCTGACATCCCTCCCCTCTTCTCCGTCACAACAGAGAACCCGACCTCCTCAATTCGATCATCACCCAACTCAACTGGCGGGGCGACAACAAAATCTGCCACCTCACCGGCTCCACACCCTTGCTTCCCCCTCATCTACTGACTGGGCCGAGCGGGCAGCAGGCGTTGAAAGAGGGCTTCAAGGATTTCTCGGTCTTGAACCCCATTCTCACGCGGAAGGAAGAGGAGGAGGGGGTGAAGAGAGTGGAGAGGAAGAGGGCGGAATGCTTTGCGCAGTATGGGGTGGTGAGGGGGTACGAGACGGAGGAGACGCAGGAGCTCGGTCCAATCCTCGAGGCCTCGACAACGCTGAGGGAGCCGCTGTCGACCTGGTCCGTCTTTCTCCTCTCCCTCTCTCCCTCGAAACACACCTTCACTAACCTTGTCCCCCCCGCGCGCAGGGTCTGCCTTCCCCATCCCTACCCCCTCTCATCATCGTCGCCACCCATCTTCCGCTCCCTCCTCCCCGACGGGCGACCTCTCCTCCTCTCCGCCCCCCCAGTGTTCGACCCCTACTCCCCTCGCGGCCTCTTTGGCCTCCCCGACCCTCTCTTCGAGCACACCAAATCGCACTACTTTGTGCAGCCCTCGTCCATCCCCATCCTCACGACACTGTCGACTTCACCGGATGCGAGGTTCTTGCTCCGCCATCTCTCGAGTGGGGTCAAGGAGTTGTTGCGGACGAGGGATCGCGTGTTGGTAGAGTATGAGGAGGGCGAGTTTGGGATTGGGAGGGAGGGGGTCGTGGAGGTTAGGGAGAGGTTGGAGACGCTGGCGGATGGGTATGCGGGTGGATTGGATGATGAGGAGCAGGAGGAGGAGAAGGATGAGGATGAGAATTGGGAGGCGACGGAGCAAGGAGAGGATAGTGATGGGTTGTTTGACGACTAGGGAGGGCAATGGAGAGAGAGGTTCGGCGATGTCAGATGGGCGGCGAGCGGAGGGCGAGGGCGAGCTGTTGCCATATGGGAAGGGAAGTGTATTTTGGAGCGTCACACTGCCTGCCTGTAGCCTGCTCGAGCCTCTCCTCGACACCGCCTCCCTGACTTTGACTGAGCGGGCGCCGAGCTTCGAAACTCGCGTTCCGCCTCTTGCTCGCCTGCCCCTCACTTGCTTCTCATCGCACCTCGCTCTGACCTTCTGTACAGGCTCAAGTATGATTGGAGTACCTGTGAGTACATCCTGCACCCTCTACCACCCTGCAGAGCGCTCGCTTGTGCCGAGAGCTGACGACGACTACTTTTTTCTCCCCTCCTGCTCGTTCTTCCTACACGCTGCAGTCCACCTCGACGCAAAGGAAGCCGAGCTCTACTCACACCTACATCATCAACTACACGACCGTCAGCGCCGAAGGGCTCTTTGTACGTTGCCGTCTCCCCTCCCCTCCTCCGCCGCCTTGGCTCACCCCGCTCGGATCTACACAGGACGGCGCCAAGTTTGAGCAGTACCTCCTCGAGAACCTCAAAGTCGAGGGCAAGCCAGGCAACTTGCGAGAGCAGGTCACCATCAGCAGAGCGGAGGAGGAGAGCTCGAACGAGTTGAGGGTCGTGTCGAGCGAGCCCATCTCCAAGAGGTACCTTCGGTGAGTCCTTCGTATTCCTACTCAGCCCTTCTTCCCTCTCGCTCTTCCTCTCCCGCCGAGCCGCCCCCGCCGAGCCGCCCCCGCTCACCCTCCCCTCCCCCTCACAGCTCCCTCACCAAGCGCTACCTCCGCAAGTCGCTCATCAACGGCAAAGAATGGGCGCCCCTCGTCTCGGTCCACACGGCAGAGGGCAACGATTTCGTCATCCGCTATAGGAAGGACTACCCGTTGAGGCCTTGTCGTATTTGCAAGTGCTCGAATCGGAAGGAGGGGGCGTAGCGAGGGAGGAATGGGGAGAAGTGAAAGGGTGAGGACGGTGGGAAGTAGAGGCTAGAAGTCAGGAATTGGATTGAGACTGTCTGTGCAGCGCTATGGGCGACGAGTGAAGACGCTGGCGAGCTCTGAAGCGGTGGACAAGCAACGCCGAGCAGCGCCGAGCAGGCTCAGTAGCGTATTGTGGATATCAGAGAAACTCCCAAGCTCTATGATAGCTGCTCTGAACCACTACATGCTTCCACCGTCTCTCGTCTTGACGCCAAGACGCATTCTTCCGAGCTCGACCCATCGCCGAGCTCGCTTCTTCTGGTTCTCGCGCTTCGCCAGCTAGTCTCAGTGAGCTGAGCCACCTACACCCAGCTTCTAGCATTTCAATACAGCCCTCTCAACGGCTCGCCTCTTCGCCTCACCCCACTCTCGACCCCTCTCGTCCCTCACAGGCGGACGCCCCTTTGAGCTCTGACGGCTTTCCCCCCGACCGCATCTTGCTCTCGACAGTCATCTCAGCTCGAAGCCACACTACAGATACAAGATCAACACTCGAGGACATCTACAGCACTTCAGCATCTGCGCCCTCCCCTCCCTCCCTCCTCCCCGCTCGCTCATCTCATCCCTCGCTCGACCCTCTCCCCAGCACAACACGGCATCAAAAACCCCACTCGAATGGCCTATCCAGTCGACAGCGACTACGACGGCATGTACGACAGCGTCGGTACGTCTGCTTCCCTCTCAAACCCCCATGTCCTCCGCTCGCACCTAACCGAACTCGCCTCAACCAGCCTACGACGCAGACGGCGACGGCTTCGCCGATTCACTCGACTACGGATATGGGGGGTACAGCGACGGGTATGGCTATCAAGATTACGGCCTGGGAGGAGGAGCGGAATACGGACTCAATGGAGGGATGCCTGGAGGATGGGTCGGAGAGGATTACGGAGGCCCCGAGTATGGAGGAGGGTATGTAGCGGGGTTCGGGGGAGGATATGAAGGAGGGTATGAAGACTACGGTCATAGCCAGTGGGGAGACGGCTCTGACCTGTATGGGGGGATGAGTTGGATGGAGGGCGATCTGCCGCTCCATCAGGCTTGGGGAGATTATGGTGGATGGGGAGACGATCAGTACATGTTTGCTGATCTCCTGGTGAGTCGTAGCACCCTGGCGAGCAGACGAAGCTGACCCCGCTGCCTCAAACAGCACTACCAACGCCAACTCGAGATGGACGCGGCGCTCAACGAGCAAGAACGTCTTCGTCGCTGGGAGGAGCGGCTCAGATGGGAGGAGCTCGACGAAGCTGAGCGTAGTATGCGCTACCGCTCGATGGACCCCTACGCGCTATCGAGCTTGGGATTGTCCGGTTCGTTCGGTCTTCAGGCTCTCTTCGCCGAGCTCGGGGCTCATCTTTTTCTAACCTCACAGGCGGATTTTGGGGACATCGGCTTGGAGGAAGAAGGGACGTCGACCTCGGATACCTTCGAAACCTCAACATGACTCGCGGTCTCTTCTCGGCGCCCTACCGCTCCCACTTTGTTCGCCACCACAGTTCGTCTTCTTTGCTCTTCTCCTCGCCCTCCCCTTGCTGACTCGCTCCCTCCGCAAAGACCTCGGTCGTCGCTACATGCCCTACTTCTCTCGCAGCGGTCTTCGCCCCTACTCGCATCACGGTCACAGCCATGGAGGTCTCGGGCTCGGCGGAGGAGGGCTCGGCGGAGGAGGGCTCGGGCACGGCTATGGTTGCGGGATGACAAGGCAGGTGCCGCCCAGATTCGGTTCGCGCCCTATCGCTGGAGATGGGATGCTTTCGCTGAGGGAGCAGGAGCTTCGCACGAGGTTGAGGATTGCAGAGACGAGGGGTGAGTCAATTGCTGACTTGCGGCTCGGCTCGGCTCGGCGCTGATATCGCTCCTTATCTATCTACACCACACCACCCACAGCCTCACTTACCGGACTCGCCGCCGCTCAACGCGCTCAAGCCCTCGACGACGCCCGTATGCTCAAAGAACAACTTCTCAACGAGCAACGTCTCGCCCGCACCCTCGACCGGGACGAACGCCGAACCGACGCTCTCGATGCTGCTCGGGAGGCGGCGCATCAGCGTAGGGAGATCGAGGCGGATAGGGAGCATCAGAGGGAGTTGATGAGGTTGGATCAGATGGCGGCGAGGCCGGCTTCGAGGGTGGGAGGCTTGGGGAGGGCGAGGAGGATGAGCGGGAGTTTGGGAGGGATGTGGTAGATTTGCGGGAGGGAGGGAACATGCTCTTATTGAAGTACTAGTCTTCTGTTGCAGGTGCAAGGTAGTCGGCTTTCGTTCTCAACGTCGTTGCCTGCGAGCCGAGCCGAAGTCGGGTGTCAAAAGACGAGTAGGGGAGGGAAAGCGATCCCCGAACGGTCGCCAAAGCTATAAAACATGCCACAAGTGATTTGCAATATGTCAGATTCACAATTTGCAATGCCCTTGCATGTCTGCTAGGACCTTAGCCTGCGAAACCGGCCTGCTCGGCGATGCCATTCTGTCTTTCTCCGCCTTCCCCAGCTTTACGGCACCTCACCAGAATCTCCCACTCCACCTGTTCAGCTCTTGTGCACTCCCCTGCATCGTCGCCATAGTCCTCCACAGGAAGAGGAGCTCGTCTTCGACGATGCAAGCGAGGTTGAAGAAGAGGCCGTTGCAAAGCGAGTCCAGCGTCTTATCCGAAACCTCGCTTGACGCAGTGATATCCTCCGCTGTGAATCTGACGAGCTCATGACTGCACGGTGTCATCCCACTGAGGCGTTCTCGAAGCTCCTCCTTCCCCTCGGCGTTCAATGTCGCCAGGGTTCCCTGCCAGAAGAGTCGAGCAATGTTCCGAAGTGCGATGAGGGGCGAGCGGGCGTGACGGTCACATGTGTCGTCGACCGTCGGGAGAGATTGTGAGATCTGCAAGTCGGTCCGTCAGTCCTCGAGGTTCGAGCCGGCGCCGAGCTGTTGAGACTCACACAAGAGAAACTCAGGCTTGCCCTGCTGGAGAAGGTAGGCCAATAACGCGACTGCATCGTGCTGCTTTGGTGTGAAAGCGGCTTGACGGAAGCCATTCCTGGTGACAGCGCCGGGGATCTGCCTGCGAGTGCATGAGTGCAGCTGTTAGCGAGCTCAGACTGACCTGACACTCGAGCGAGACACTCACCACTTCCATGCAGCCTCCCGCGAGTACTCCTTCTCCTCTTTCGGCGCTGCCTTACTCGGCGGAGGCGGATCATGTGGGGGAGGCTGAGCCGCCTTGACGCAGGTCGATTTGTGGGCTTTCCAGTCGTTCGTCTGGCAGGACGTTCTGTAGGTAGTATATTAGAGTGTGATCGAGTAGGATGGTGTTTCCTCGAGTGGTCGGAGAGCTTACGAGCAACTGGAGATGAACGCGCGAGGTCAGCGAAGGAGGCGGGAGAGCAACAGGTGCGGCACAGAGCAGCAGAAGCACTCACTAGACGGCCCCTTTACAGCGAGAGCAGCGTGTGGTAGCCCGAGCAGAACAAATGGAGCAGAGAGGCGACATGATGAGCGAAGCGACAGTGACAAAGGGGAAGGCGCCGAAACGAAGTCGAGAGGCTGAGTCGGGCGAAGGAGCTCTGTAGGATGGTCGAGACAAGAGGGAGCTTTGTGCAGATATCTACCTTTTGGTTGACGCTCCTCTGCATCCAGAGTCGACGCAAGGAGAACAATCTCGGCGATGACCTCGGGCCCCTTTGCTCGCTTCGCAGGCTCGGCTTGCTCGCTGGTACATACGCAGGTGCAAAGCTAGCATGGCGATAGCATGTGTCAACAGGGACACCTCGGCTTGTGATGCGACTGCCCTGTAGACTGCTCTCACTTCCGTCCCTTCTTCTTGCCGCCGAGCTTGCCATCCATCCGAGCGACCATCTGCACAAAGGCGAGCTGATCCTTCACGTATTCTAGCTCCTCCCGGGTACGAGGTGCTCTGATAGCGAGCTGCACCAGCGGATACATCCTCCCTATCCCCTCCCACCCCTCCTTGATCTTCGGCGCAACCAGATCGCCGAGAACCCCAGCTACGTCCGCCTGCAGTCGCTTCAACAGGTCATCACTTGCCGTCTTGGGGTCCTTGAGCTCCTCATCCGTGTAGGTGCTCTTATGTATGGACTTGAGGCGATTCCTCAGCTCTTCCTGGCCGGCGGGGATGAGGGATTGGACTGTGCCGAGCCACCAGATGCGGATGATTTTGAGCAGTCGGTACATCTTGATGCTCGGGGCCAGCATGGCGTCGGGCGAAGATGTAAGGTTAGGGTCTGAGAGGTCTTCCAGCAACGGGACTGTGGGCAAGGCGGGTCAGCGAGCTTCACGAGTGGTCAAAGCCGAGGCGACTCGCTGTCCAACGAGGTGACATCCTCAGACACAAGAGTGGTCATCGCCATCTTGGCAGCGTAGTGTTGCTCGGCTGTGAAAGCTCCCTCAGGCCAGTGCCAGAAGGTGACGCGACCAGGGATATGCCTGCGAAAGAGCGCCGAAGGAAGGGAGATGAGCTGAAGAGCAAGCACGAGAGACGCTCAGACTCACCAAGAGCTCAGTTCCGACGCCTGCGTACTTGTGAGATCCTCAATCTCCTCCTCCTCCTCTTCCTCCTCATCCTCCTCGACAGCGAGAGGAGCTGCCTTCCCGCAGGACTTCTTGTGCCCGGTTTTCCACGCCGAGGTCTGGCATTCGACGCTGTAGAGCAGAGATGAGTCATATCATATCTCTGTACCGTTTCGGAGGTGAAGACGACTCACCTGTAGTAGCTGCTCGAGCGGAAAGCAGAGGGGGAAAGTGTGAGTTGTGTTCGAGCAGGATTCGCTCGACGGAAGCTACTTACGTCTCAGCTTTACAGCGGCCGCTCTAATGTAGCTTTCCGTTCTTCGCTACAGCTTCTCGAGAGCGCAACATTGCCCTCGACGAGCAGCCCCGAGCGCCGAGCCGCCGAGCTGGAGGAGCAGTCAGCGCTGCATCGGCTTTGCAGTGAGGCCGATGGTATAGAACGACGGCATCGAGTGAGGCGCCCGCCTCCGCAACTTCGCAACGGGCCGCGGTGTAGAGTAAAAGGAAAGATACAAGTTCGGCGGCGCCGAGGCTATCCTACAATGAAGTCTCGCTAAAGGCAAGACTGCAACAAACACCAACTCCTCAACACCCTACAGAACACTCCTACTCGTCCTTTCCAGCCGCCTTGGCCTCCTTCTTTGCCTTCTTTCCGGCCTTGCGAGCCGCCTTCTCCTCTGCGGTCTCCTCAGCTCCCTCCTCAGCCTTGCGCTTCTTGTCCTTCTTGGGCTTGGGTGAAGAAACCTCGGAGACCGTAGCCTCGACAGCGGTAGCGGAAGCCGAATCGGCGGGAGCGGGCTCGACGACGGTGGGAGGCTGAGTGGGGATGGTGGTGGGCTCGGTCGAAGCGACGCCCTCGCCCTGCACCGAGTGGTCGACGTACTCGGCCTTCCATGTAGCGGGAGTGGCCTCGTTGATACGTCCGTGCTTGTCGAGCTTGCCGTCCTTAACCTTTGGAGCGCGAAAAGGGTCAGCGAGGCTCAAAGATGCGCCGAGAGTCTTAGCCTGCGCCGAGTCTCGACAAAACTCACCATCTTCTTCTTCTCCTGGGCCTTGGGTCCAAGTCCCCACTTGCGGGGGTAGGTATCGCGGTCCATGATACACCTCTTGACCTTGGCAACGACGCCGTGGTCGCAGGTCGAGAGCTCGACGGTGGTCATCTGGGCAATTCCGATGGCGATGGCCTCTCCCTTGGTGGTCATGAGGACGACCTCCTCGTTGAGCTCAATGTCGGCCTCTGTTGTTGTGCATAAGATATCAGCCTGAGCTCCATGACCAGCAGAAGCCGAAGACGAACCGTAGCGGAGGAGTCCGGGAATCATGAGCTTGGCTCCGTAGCAGACGGCGTTGACGGCGCTGTCCTTGACGACGATGCGCTTGTAGCCAGTGAGGAGCGACTCGAGAGGACGAACGACGCGACGGAGGTAGGACTCTGCGAGATCGAACGGGGTCAGCTTCGGCGGTTCAGCTCGTCGCGACTCCAAAACTCACCGTCACGGGTGTTGTCGTAGAGCCACTGAGCATCGAGGACGTCGTGCATGGTAACAATGTCGTCTCCCTCGCCCATAGCTCCCGACCTCACACGCCTGAGCTCCTGCATGTGACCTCCAACGCCGAGAAGGAGTCCCAAGTGCACGCAGAGGGTACGGATGTAGGTTCCAGCCTCGCAAGAGACCCAGAAGACACCGAGGTGACGCTCGTTGTCGAACTCGATGAGCTTGGTCTGATAGATGGTACGGACACGGAGCTGACGCTTGACGGCCGAGATGAGGGGAGGGCGCTGGAAGAGGGCTCCGGTGAGGGTCTCGAGGCCGCGGGCGAGGGCCTTCTCGGAGGTAAGGGCGGCGTGAAGGCGGACAACGCAGACGTACTCCTTTCCTATAGAGCCGAGAGGAGAGAGGTCAGCTACGAGAATCTCGGCGATGGGCTCCAAGGCGAGCTGGCGTACCGGCTCCCTGCTGGGACTTGACGAGACGAGTGGCACGGTCAATGCACACGGTCAAGCATCCGGTGACCTTAGGGTCAAGGGTTCCAGAGTGTCCAGTCTTCTCGACACGGAGGATGCGACGGATCCAGGCGACGACCTCGTGCGAAGAGGGGTTGGAAGGCTTGTCGAGGTTGATAACTCCGGTCCTGTAGTGAGATAGCAAGCGCTTTGATTAGCCCTTTGCTCTGACGCAGCTCGCGCGAGCAAAACAAGGGCAAAAGACGACGCACTTGATGTAAGAGGCGAGGTCACGCTTGAGGGGGCTGCTACCGGCGGGGATGGGGGTGAAGTGAGCACCTGTAGTGGTACAATAAGGTGAGCCAACGCTTCCTAGCAGATTGCCGAGGCTGTACTAACTGCGAACGAGGAGCTTGTCGTAGTTCTTGAGGAGGAGAGGCCAGTCCTTGGTGTTGAGAGTGGGAGTGACCGACTCGGGCTTGATGGCGAAGCTGTAGCAGTACAGAGGGTTAGCTGTAGCTCTACTGAAGCTACACTGTTGTACTCACTCAGCCTCGAGCTGCTGGTTGGCGACGGAGGACATTGTTGCTGAGCTGTGGGAAGCAAAGATCTCGCAGAGGGGCGGCTGCTTAGGGGGAAAGGGGAGGGGGTTGAAGGGAGGGAGGGAAAGGGAGCGGAAAGGAAGCGAGAGGTAGCTGGAGAAGCCGACCGGGGTGCCCTGGAGTGTGTTGGTGAGTATAAGACTGGAGAGAAACCAACGAGCGGCTCTCAGCTTTTCGCTCAAGTCCTGGCTTGAACTCCTCCACAACTCGTTCAGAAACCCTCGGCTTCTACTCTTCTACACCTTCGCTTTAACCTTCGTGCGTTCCTTTTGCTCCTGCTCGCCTACATCTCGCGCTAACCGCCTTCGCCGACGACAGATCCCATCACAAGAAAACCCTCCCCTTCGCTACTTTCGAAATGGCTCCCATCGCTGTTAGTTGTGCTTTGCTTGATGGCTGTTAAACGCGTCCAAGTAGGCATGCTTCACCATTGATGCGGCGCTGACTGCTCTTCTCCACGAACCCCCTCTACCGAATCGCAACTCGACCTGGTATCGTCTCGCGACCTGCAGAAGACTGCCAAGCCCGCCAAGGTTACCTCGCACACCTACATCGTCGACTACTCTGGCCCTGCCAACGACAAGATCGTGAGTGCAGTCCTTCGCTCTGAGTGCAGCTCGGCGGCTCGGCGAGGGAGGGGGAGGGGATAGCCGGGCTGGGAGAGCTCTTCGGAGACGGTGCGCTGACCACCCTCTTCACAGTTTGATGCCCCTGCCTACGAGAAGTTCTTGATCGACCACATCAAGATTGAGGGCAAGACCGGCCAGCTCGGCGAGGATGTCAAGATCGAGCGCCAGGACGAGGGCAAGCTCTCCATCACCTCGACCAAGCCCATGAACAAGCGTTACGTCAAGTACCTCACCAAGAAGGTGAGTCTGGTGGTTTGGTACCGTCTAGAGAGCCAGAGACTGACTTCTCGGCGCTTCGACAGTTCCTCAAGAAGCACCTCATGCGCGAGTGGCTCCGTGTCGTCTCTACCGACAAGAACACCTACACTTTGAGGTTTTATAACGTCCAGTTTGATGGTGAATCCGCCAACGTCGACGAGGAGTAATTGGGCACCGTCACGGCGGTAGAAGGGCTTCGCCGAACTTCGGCGAAGGCGGGAAGACGGAGGAGAGGACTCAAACGGGCGCAAGGCCGGGACTGGAGGGGGGAGGAGGATTGAACATGTACCACAAGGCTCGCCCGCGTCGACCCAACGTGTCGGAGCCTGTCTCTACGTAGCTTTGCCTTTCCGCTGTCGTAGTTTCTCGTCGCAGGCTTTCCCGGCCTTGAATGCAGCTTGAACTTCGTCGCGTAACACCTTAGCCGCGATATGAGAGGTATTGAAAGGAGTGCAGGCGCTACTTCTTGACCTTGGGCCGCCGTCGTAGTACAGGCAGCTCGGCGATGATTCGAGCCAGCGCCGCGCCCGCCCAACATCGCTTTTAAGCTCATCTCCTCGTCCACTCCTTCAATCCTTCTTCATCGTACACCTCACTCTCTCCTACCGCACCCCAACAGCCTTATCTCGCCCGAGGTCCACCTTGCCATCACCCTCCACCTCCACCTCCTCCGCCTCCACCGAGTTCGCTCATCGCTCAAGCGAGGACTACTACGCAGAGTGGGCTCGATGAGAGGTATAAAGCGTCTGGGTGAGCGGCATCGTCTCTCTCCCTCCTACGCCCTCGCGCTTTGACCTTCTCGCTTCCTTCATTCCCTGTCGCTTCCTTCTTCGACCATGTCCGCTGCTCTGCCCTCCCAAGTCACCTACGGCCGACTCGGAAACTCGGGTCTCAAGATCTCCAATGTAATCCTCGGTTGCATGTCATAGTGAGTCGTGTAGGCGACAGATAGAGATTCGGCTTCGGCAGAGCTGACCCACTTCCCTTCTTTCTACTAGCGGCAACAAAGGATGGGGAGCGTGGCTTATTGAGCATGAGGAGGAAGTGACCAAGCACATCGCGGCTGCCTGGGAAGCTGGCATCAACACCTTCGGTGAGAGTTTGCAATCGCTTCCGACCGCAGGGGACTTGCCGCTGACTCGCTCTCGCTATATTCAGATACCGCCAACGTCGTGAGTCGGAGGAAGCAACAGTAGTGTAACACTCTGCTGACCCCGACTCTGTACAACAGTACTCCAACGGCGAGAGTGAGGAGCTACTCGGCAAGGCGCTCAAAACGCTCGCCATCCCTCGTTCGGAGGTAGTCATCCTCACCAAGACTTTTTTCACGGTCAGCAAGGATCGAATGACACATCCACACGACCTCCCGGACCCCAACAAGAGCCGCGACTACGTCAACAACCACGGCCTTTCGAGGAAGGCCATCTTCGAGTCGGTCGCGGCTTCGCTCAAGCGGTTGGACGTTGAGTACATCGATGTGCTCCAGTGTCATCGGTTTGACTACGAGACGCCTATTGAAGAGACTATGGACGCTCTCCGTGATGTGAGTTGGCCCTCCCAACTCGAGTCTCGCAGCTCGGCGCTGACGTTTCATCACCCAGCTCGTCAAATCTGGAGTCGTTCGCTACATTGGGATGTCGAGTTGCTGGGCGCACCAGTTTGCTGCGATGCAGAACTATGCAAAGAGCAAGAATGTAAGTGGTTGAGCAATTTGATTGAGACCGAGGTTCGGCGATGGCTAATGCGCTCTTTCTTGACTCTCCCCCTCTACCTCCTCACCTTTCACTACACAGCAAACCATGTTCATCTCTATGCAGAACTTCTACAACGCTCTCTATCGCGAAGAGGAGCGTGAGATGCTCCCTACTTGCAAGGTGAGCTTTGCCGAGTCGCTCCCCTCGCTATTCACCCGACCCCTTTACCCCTTCCTCCGCCCAGCCTTGTCCCTGACTACTCATTACTAACCCGCTTCCTTCGCGCAGCAATACGGCGTCGGATCCATCCCATGGTCCCCTCTCGCCAAGGGAGCTCTCACTCGCCCCTGGACCGAGACATCGCATCGCTCTACGACGGACCGCATCCACAAGGCTCAGTTCGGAGACATCACTCCCGAGCACAAGTCTATCTCCGAGGCTATCGAGAAGATCGCAAAGGCTCGTGGATACAGCATGGCCCAGGTGAGCTTCGAGCCCTCCGAGTCGGCGCGGGTGGAAGTCAGCGCTGATCGAGTCGT
Organism: Leucosporidium creatinivorum; assembly: GCA_001600635.1. Lineage (NCBI taxonomy): Eukaryota > Fungi > Basidiomycota > Microbotryomycetes > Leucosporidiales > Leucosporidiaceae > Leucosporidium > Leucosporidium creatinivorum. Next base: position 942,839 of record BCKL01000005.1, on the reverse strand, counting down.
CGCCAACAGATCGCCGTGGCGTGGGTCTTGTCGAATGAGGTTGTCTCGGCTCCCATCGTGGGATCCACCAAGGTCGAGTCGATCAAGGAGCTCGCCTCGGCGACCCACATCAAGTTGACCGAGGAGGAGATCGAGTCCATCTCAGAGCCCTACAAGACTCGCGCCATCATGGGCCACGCCTAGAGTTGCTGTAGTAGATCAAATGTGCAAAATGGAATGTTGATGGCTGTTGTACAAAGATCGGCGAAATGCGAGTAAAAGCGTCCAAGTAGGCATGCTTTACCACTGATGCGGCGCTGACTGCTCTTCTCCACGAACCCCCTCTACCGAATCGCAACTCGACCTGGTATCGTCTCGCGACCTGCAGAAGACCGCCAAGCCCGCCAAGGTTACCTCGCACACCTACATCGTCGACTACTCTGGCCCTGCCAACGACAAGATCGTGAGTGCAGTCCTTCGCTCTGGCGACTCGGCGGAGGGGAGGGGGATTACCGGTCTGGGAGAGCTCTGGGAGGACAGTCAGCTGACCACCACAACTGCAGTTCGATGCTCCCGCCTACGAGAAGTTCTTGATCGACCACATCAAGATTGAGGGCAAGACCGGCCAGCTCGGCGAGGATGTCAAGATCGAGCGCCAGGACGAGGGCAAGCTCTCCATCACCTCGACCAAGCCACTGAACAAGCGTTACGTCAAGTACCTCACCAAGAAGGTGAGTCTGCTGGTTTGGTACCGTCTAGAGAGCCAGAGACTGAGTGAAATGCGAGTGCCGAGCCCTTCGCAGCGCAACATCGGCTTCGCGTCTGCCTCGAGCTAAAGGGTTACAAAGCTACTTCCGCTACGCCTGATCATACGCGGTCCAATCGAAGACCTCATCAAGCATGTCGACCTGCGGGAGAGCATCATCGGCCATCGACTCGAGCTCGGCGAACGAGCGAGGAGAGCTGGGCGCCTCGGTGACTTGAGGCTCGGATCGGTTGGCGTCGATAGTAGCCGAGATACGGTGCTGTACAAATAGGTAGCTTGTGAGCACTCACTGTACTCGAGAGACCGAGAGACAGCTCACCAGGCGATCTGAGGCGATGACTTGACCGAAGGCGAGCTCCCTCTCCTCTGCGCCGAGGCTGAGGAACGTCTCGAGGTCGCAGCGTGAAAGAATCCACATCGAAGTGAGCTCGTTGAGGTCCGAAAGCTGGAGAAGGGCGGTCTCGTCCTGTTACAGAACGAGCTTCAGCTGTCGTCCTCAAGTCTCGGCGAGTAAAGAACAGCTCACCTCGGTCGGGTCCTCCCTCAGCCAGTCTCGCTCGTCCCACAATCCGAGATCTGCACCGACCATCTGCCCCTTGAGATGTTCGAGAAGCTGTCTCGTGATGCCAGCCGAGTGGGTTGGCGACTTGGAGAGGACGACCTCGACGGCGACTCCCACTCGGCCGTGCTGCTCGATAGCCTCAGCGAGTTGGCGGAGCGCTGCGAGCACTGGAGGGGTGTACGCGTAGGGACGCATCCTCGATGCGGCGCCGGGCGGAGGTGTCGTCTCGCTCTCCTCGAGGAGAAGGAGGATCCGGTCGAAGCGTTGCGAGAGCCGATGGAGGGTGGTGAAGACGGCTGGATCGCGGGCGGTCGGAAGCTCGTCCGTCTCGAGCTCTTGTTGGCGGTAGGCGGCCCCGACGAGCTTGTTGAGAGCGTGGAAGACGACGCAGGTCGAGCCGTCCAGGATGAGATGAGGCTCGACTGGTAGGCGTGAGGGCCGGTCGACGATCTCAATGTTGGCCGAGCGGAGAGCTTGGAGATGCGATCGCTTTTGTAGTAGGCGAGGGAAAGCGACGACGCGGTGTCCGTTCGAGGAGAAGGCGTCGACGGGCGAAGTGAGGAAGGGCGGCACCGAGAAAGGAATCGAGTCGGGCGGAGGCGACGAGTGATGAGAAGGAGGCGGGTCGTGCTCTGAGCTTGCAACGACTGGAGGGGCAGAAAGATGGATCTTGGTCGACTCCTCGGCCTCGATCTTGCTCGCCTGACCTCGAGTCGAAAGGAAGCGCGAGAGGGCGGTGTCGCTTGACCAACCGAGCTCGGGCGCGGGCGAGTCCTGTAAGGCGATGGGGGAGGTGGCCGATACCCTAGACGCGTCTTCGGTGACCTTTAACGTGCTTGGTCGCTGAACCGCGGGCTGGAGGGCGATAACCTCCTTCGACGCCTCCACCAACGCGACCACCTCGTCGGTCGAGTCATGCCGAGCGCCGCTTTCTTCCCGCGAGACCCTGTCTCCAGCCTCCGACGTCTCTTCATCCACCTCCCTGAGCGTAGACGACGTCTCATCTGCCCTATCCTCCTCCAGCTCGTCCATCTCGGCGCCGTCGTCGCTGCCCTCCGCTGAAGGATTGCCGATGAACGACTCGGGGTAGATGAAGTCGCTAGATGGCTCGTCTGGTGAGGAAGCAGGAAGCGGGAAGATGGTCGACTTGAAGATGGCGCTCTCGAGCTTGGATGGGGCGGAAAGCTGGCCTCGGTGAGGAGGGGGAGACCAGCGGGGAGGAGGAGTGCGAGATGGGTCCGCGACCACGGCTTGTCCTGGGAGAGGGAGCGTTTTGGGATTCTTGTCGACTACAGGCGCGACGGCGGGGATCGTCATGCGCCTCAAGTTGCCGGCAGAGGGGGGTTGCTCGGGCGGCTCGGCAGGTTTGTCGAGCCGCTGCTCCTCCATTTGCGTCGCGGTGGCTCTTGTCGACATACGAGGGAGTAGGGACTTATCGTCATCCTCGTCCTCCATCCTGACATCCACCAAGCTCGACTGCTCGACCAGTGGCTCATCGCCCTCCCTAGGCTTTGTGAGCCTATCTCGCAACACTCTCGCCTGTGCCTTCAGCTCTTCTACGTTATCCAGCTCCTCATCGATCAACTCCTCGATGGATCCGAGCTTGACGTTGTGGAGCTTGGTCTCGAGCTCGAGGGAGAGCGCGCCAGGCTCGGCGATGGGCTTGAGCGCCCAGGAGGAGCCGGAGGCGGGTTTGAAGGAGGAGGGAAGAGGAGGAGAGGGAGGAGAGGTAGGTCGAGGAAGAAGTAGCTTGGGTGCTGTGTGGTAAGAGCTGAGTCAGCTGTGCGTCACGTCGCGGCGAAGAAGCAGCGGAGAAGAGTGGCTCACGCTTGATGTACGCGTCGATGAGTAGCGAGTGGGGGCGGTCATCCGAGTCGAGAGACATGTCGGAGCCGAGCATCGAAGCTAGAGAAGCGGCATTGAAGTTGAAGCCCGTCTGCAGCGCATCGTCATCGGCGAGCTCGTCGATCTCTTCGTCCTCCGCCGAGTCGGCGGGCTTGTCGAGACGTTTGGGGAGCAAATCGAGCGCTTCTCGTGGCGTGATAGATGCTCTGTGTGCAACGCAAGAGGTGAGACAAGATGGCACGCGAGTTTCTTCGCGAGCGCCGAGCAGCGGCAAGGACTCACTCGTTCTGTGCTCGAGCAGCCTTATCGCTCACTCTCGGGAAAAGCGGAGGCTCTGAGAATCGAATCGAGAATGAGTCAGCGAAAGCTCGGAGGAAGGTAGACGGTCACGATGTACCTAGCCTGAACTCTTCGAGCTCGCGATCCGAGCGATCCAAGACGACGGATGGCAGAGGACTGGACCAGATGGGGCCCTCGGAGGGCGGGAGAGTAGAGGAAGACGGAAGGTTGAGGATGTGCTCTGTGAAAGTGTAGGGGGAGTGTCAGTGGACGACGGCGGAATCGACTTAGCCATAGCTCACCGCCCTCGTTCCACTCGCGCATGTTGATTCCACGACCAGTCGGCGACGATGGGATCTGGAGCGGGCCACAGCCTGCCTCATCTTTGATGAACTTGGCGAGATCGACGAGAGCAGGCGACTTCTGACGTGGTGGGCGAGCGAAGAGCGGCGGCGAGGGAGCTCGATAGTCCTGTGAAGCAAGTCAACGGTCAGCAAGGATGCTCCCTAACAGCGAGAACGAACAATCAGCTTACCTCTAATATGGAGAGAGTGGAGAGATCTACTCTCTCCTCCTCATGAAGCGACTGCAGCGCGCTCGTCTGACTGGCGAGCTTGACCGAGGCGGCGTATGCCTTGACGAACGCGATCTGCTCGGGAGTAGCTTCCAGCTGCAGGTCCCTGTGTAGCGAAGAGGATCAGAGGTCGACTCCAGAGGACAGAAGACAGAGCCACGTACAGAGCGACGTTTATGTCGGGCATCTCGCTCGCTCGGCGCATGTCCTCGTCCTCCTCGGGCTCTTCCATGGGTCCACTCGCATCCAACAGCTCCTTCATCTGAGCCATGGTGTCTGCAGGAGTGAATGGGCTGACGCGTCGAGCTGCTCGTTGCGCCTGGCGGGAGAGGATGACCTCGCTGTCCTCTGGCCACCACGGCAGCGTGAACACTGGTACAGCGAGCGCGAGTCAGCATTCCCCCTTGTCTCTTGGCCCCCGAGCAAAGTGCTAGAGCTCCCTCTACCCACCTCGTTCCAGCAGAGGCTCTTCCTCGCGGTCTGCCAGCAGCCTCGCTCTCGTGCGCTTCATCTCCTCGACCTGCTCGCTGGTCACTTCGAGCTTCTCCCACTTTTCCTGCTCCCACTCGCCCCAGCTCTTGATGATACGCTCGTCTCTGAAGTCGACACCGCGATCTGCTTCCGTGTGAGGGAGGGGAGTGCTGAGATCTCGAGCGATGGAAGCGGAGAGGTCGTCGAGCACCTCGTCGAAGGGAGGGCCGAGCAAGTTGCGCTCAGCAATGAATGCTCGTACTTCGTCCATGGTCTTCGGAGCGAGTCGAAGAGACGAGCGAGAGAGAACGGAGGGAGGGGAGAGCGAGAGAGCGAAAGAGGTGGGAGCGGTCGAGCAAGCCTGAACTTGGGCTCGGCAAGGGGCCCTCGCGGCTCTCTCGGCTCTCTGCACAGCAAAAGTAAGCTCCGACGGCGATATCCAGTCTCTGCATGCAATAGCAATATCGAGCCTGACGCCTCAAGTCTCCATCGTCTCGCTGTCCCCTGCCGTCGTCGTCTCGCTAGCTCCTCCCTGCTGCTCTACAGGCTCCCTCGACTTGTCCTCCTCCTCACTAAGCTCCACTCTCGGCGAGCTAGCCCTAACAAACCGCTCCCTTAAGCTCGCCGTATCCAGCGCATCGGCCGATGGCTTGCTCGGCTCTATCGACGTCGCGCTGCTCAGTGCTACTGGCTCGGCAGTCTCACTTCCTCCGCTTCCCGGATCCACCTCGTCTACTACACCTCCTGTTGGTGTTTGCGTATGTGCCGTGGGAGCAAGCCCAGCCTTCGCCGTCGGCGAAAGGGGTAGGCCCGAGCCGAGGGAGGCTCTCCTCCCGCCTGCTGGCGAGGAGCTAGCAGCGGCTGAACTGAGATCCATATCATCCACACTTTCGAGGTCCTCCTCCTTGTCCTTGACGAGCCAGGGGATGGGGCTGAGGAGGGGAGCGGCGACGGGGAGGGCGCGAGGGGAGCTGGCGGGACTCCGTGCTACAGCTGGACGACGGGTGGGGAGCATGGGGGAGGGGATGGAGGTAGAGTTGGTAGGTGCGCCAGCCTCCAGTGTAGTCGCCGAGGTCGAGGCGTACGGCTCGAGAGAGTCGTCCTCCGTGAAGGCGGAGCGGTCGGAGCTGACGCTGATGACGCGGTTGAGAGCTCGTAGGTACTTGGGGAGGGAGGTGTAGTGTTTCCGAGGGTAGAGCGCGAGCTCGCAGAGGCGCTGGATGGTGAATGGCGGGCTGTTAAGGGGGAGCGAGCGTGAGTTGCGCGATGGTGGCCGTCTGCAGGCTCTTGTGCTTACCCACTGAAGCTGTCGAGCACCTCGCAAGCACCTGACCGTGCGCGATACGCCTCTTCAGGCGAAAGCGGCCATGGTGGGCCAAGAGCCAGGTAGCCCTTGATGTTCTGAGGAGGGAGGGCAGATCAACCTCGGCTCTGCGGGCGAGGAAAGCTCGGGTACACACCTCTGCCAGCTTGTGCTTGATCATGTCGCGTAAGATGGACCATTCGGCGCTGTGAAGCCGAGCAGGAGACTCCGTCAGCTCGATGTTTATCGGGGAGGAGCAGCTTAAGCGCGACTGTGGAGACTCACTCGACTACATTGGTGGCTGCGATCTGCTCCAATAGCTCGTCATATGCTGTTGGTGCTGTGTGGTCAGCTTTGAGCGTCTCTGAAGCTCATTCGAGCTCACTGGGCATCCATTCGAAGCCAGCGTCGAATGCTAGCGGCGGCGCGGTGACTGCAAGGGGTACAGAGGTCAGCTAGAGTCGCATAGGTATTGAGACTCAGTACTTACACCCATTTGCTGTAGAAGAGCTCATGACGAGAGATCCGACGAGAAGAGCGGAGGGCAAGGGGCGTGACTGCCTTCTCAGCGCGAGATGGGAGTTGGCGGAGGTTGGCGGAAGTTGAAGCTGGAGGCCACCCTCTGCTGTAGGAGCTTTACGCATTGCTCATCTAGCTCTGCTCCTCGCAGACTCTGCTCTCTGCCTCAGAAGAGTCTGCCTCTCCCGCCGAGATCGTCTTCGCCGAGCCTGGTCCGAAGTCGCCGATTTGCTACCGCGACTGATCTAGTTTAGACGAGGTGACGTTGCAAACAGGCTCAGAACGAGGGGAATAACACAAACAGCCAACAGGGTATCCTCTGCGCGCGAGCGACCTCTCTCGGGCGCCTCCGCTTCTATCGATTACTGCTCTCCATCAAAGATGTCTCTTTCGAGAGCCCGCTCCACCGCCTCCAAGTCGACCTTGCCGCCCGAGTTGTACACCGACTCGTAGGCCGAGAGACTGACGCCAGAGAAGAAGGGTTCGAGGTCGCCGATCGAGTCGATCCGCCTGGTTGCGAGCAACGGTCGTCGTCCATTGGCGATGGGGCGAGTGCTGCCGTTGGCCTGAGGGAGAGCCGAAGGGTTGGGGCTCTGGTAGATGAAGGGCGTTGCGCTCGACTTGCGAGGGTTATGAATGATCTCGCCGAGCCGGTCCATGATGGCCTGAGGGAGCCAATTGTTGGGAGGGTAGATGGCGTCGACCGTGTCCGTCACGAACATCCATTCGTGGCTGTGAGTACAGAAGGGAGTTAGCGAGGCTGTACTCGGCAGCAGGGAGCAATAGCAAGCTTACATCTGGAACTCCTCCGTTTGCAAGACGAGCGTGAGGTCGAGGAACTTGCATGCTGACAGCACGAGTTGCAGGAGATCCGACTTGTCCGGCACAGGATGATCGACGAGTGAGTCAAACAGGCGTAGCTACAGGCGGCGAAGGTTCAGCGAAGCTCGGCGATCGCGAGCGAGAGGGCCGCACCAGCTCAGTGAGGATGACAGGCCAAAGGCCAGCCAGGTGGTGGTTCCCGACGCGGCAGAAGAGCACACGTAGGCAGAGGTAGACCTGCGAGGTGTCCGAGGTTAGCCTCGGTAAGTCTCTCTGCGGATCGGCGCTCGCTCACCTCGGCGTGCACCATGTCGCCAACGCTGGACCGCAGGAGGTCGACCAGCTTCTCTTGGATGATGGGGAGTTGAGTGAGGAAGCGATTTTGCTCGCCAGTAAAGATGGTGTAGGTAAGACGACGAAGGCTGAGCGCCCTCGACAGGCTCTCGAGCTCGCGGTTGGTGAAGATGTTAGCCGATGAGACGGTCGAGATTTTGGCTGCGAGAAGGGTAGAGTGTCAGCGCCTGTATACGAGCAGCGGACGAACTCGCGACTCACCCGTCAGCTCCACCAGCCGCTCCTTGTCCGAGGTCATGAGCGCTTGAATCAGCGGCTTCCATTTGGGGTGGATGCTCGGCGGGGCGTTGAAGAAACGGTTATCGGCAAAGGCATCGCCGACTTGCGTCTTCCATGCCTTGGTCGTCTGAGGGTTGCGAGCCATTTCGACGAGGAGCTCGAAGACGGCGGGCTCGATGTCGAAGGTCCTGCGAGGAGCGGTTAGCGCGAGTTTCAAAGCAGGAAGCGAGAGAGATGCTCACTTGGAGCGAGTCTTGAAAGCAGGAGCGACGATGTAGTAGACCATGTTGGAGCAAACGGCGACGGTTTTGTCCCCGTCGATGAGGAAGCGACGGAAGTCGGCGAGCACACGACGAGCAAGGAACTCGGTGATCTGTGTAAGGCGCGGGGTCAGCTTCTGAAAGTCTACAAGATGCACCACGGTACTTACTTCATGCGCTTGATTGCCTGTCGGTGCTGGAACGACCGGCCGCTTCTCCTCTTCCTCGTCTACCTCCTTCGTCTCGCGCGACATGAGGCTGTCCGAGTCGCCTGTGTAGGGAGAGACGGAGTCAGCCAGAGGATCCTTGTGACTTTGAGCGACTTTTGTCGGGATCACTCACCGTTGACCCCCTCGAGCTTGGTCCGGCGCAGCCATCCTCCCTGCTCGACTGCACGACCGGCGAGCTGAATTGAAGCGTCGGCGAGTCGAATGAAGGTCTCCTGCAGGTCTCGCCGCATCCGGCGGTCCTCGAGCGCGCTCGTCTGCGACACTTTCTCGGAGAGCGTGGTGAAGCAGCTGCGAAGGTGTCGGGGTCAGCGACGGCGATGAGTCGCGGGAGCTTGCAGGCAAATGAGCATACCGAAGGCAGGAGAAGATGTAGGGCCGTGAGGTGGAGAGGTTGCTGAGGAAGTCGCGAACGAACGAGAGGCAGGTGCTCCAGACTTGAACAGCGATGGCGCCTTCCATGCGGTCGAGGTAGGCTTCGAGGAAAGAAAAGAGCAGGTCGTCCGGTCTGCGAGATATGATTACGTTAGTGCGACCTTCGGACTGAGGACAGGTAGGCGTACGCAAGGTAAGGACTCTTGTTGCGGTCGACCGAGCTCGATCCCTTCGAGCCGAGCTTGTCGCAAATCATGGAGACGACCGATTGCGCGCTGGGAGCGAGAATCTGAAGCATGGCGAAGACCTTCTCCTCCCCATCGGTGTTCTGCAGGTTGGGCAGAGTCAGTGCAGACCTGGCGACTGACCAAAAGCTGGCGACTCACACCGACGGCGTGCAGCCCGTTCCAGTAAACGGCAAGGTCGTCCAGCACGTCCGAGGGGGCGGCCTTGTAGATGCGCTCCAGTGCCTTGCGAGCTCGCATCTTTGACCGAGAGGCAAAGTGACCTTGCGAGGTGCTGGCGTCGTCGCCGGCGGCCGTCTCGAGGGTCGAAGTGACGTCCCAAGAGAAGAGGAAGAGGTTGACCGAATCCTTGACGCGGCGAAGAGCTTCGTGCTTCGTCTGTGGAGGGGAAAGCAAAGTCAGCGATGACCTTAGCTGCTCGGGTTCGGACGACGTACCCTTGTCTCGTCCGAGATCTCGGGCGCTTCCATCTCGGCGTTACCCAGTACGCCACTCATGTAGCCGAGCAGTCCTCCAGCACCGCCACCGCTGGCTTCAGGCACCGGTCTCTCGGCCGACTTGGGCTCCTCGTCGACTACCGCCGCTAGCGACTCGGTGACTGCGATGAGGAGCAGCCGCTCGAGCGCGTTGACTAGGACAGTGTACTCGGCGTCTGTACAAGACGACGGATCAAAGGTGATGTTGAAGTCCTGTGTGCCCTGTGCGGTGTAGGTCTGCTTGAAGTCTTGTACGAGCGAGCGGAGGCGAATGACGAGGCAGTCGACGAGGGGAAAGATGACCGAGTGGAGCGCCTGGCGGAACTGAGGGATGGTCATGAGGAGGAAGTCGATCCAGTGATGGATGACGGCGTTGTTTGCTTGCGTCGAGATGGCGTCCGAGACGACGCGAACGAACATGGCGTCGTGGGTGAGGTCGGGCGGCTGAGCTTCGTTGAGCACCTCGCGCGCCTTGGTCGGGTCGCCGGCGAGGGAGGGTGACTTGTGGTGACGGCGATTGGATCCTGAAACGGCGTGGACGACCGAATGGAGGACGTGGAGGAGCTTGTTCTGCAGGTCGAGTTCCGAGCGGTGGATGCAGAGGAAGAGGCGAGAGGTGAGGGCCGACTCGATCGCTTGAAGTCCTGCAATCTCGGCCTCGCCGCGCGAGATGATGACTTGAAGTAGCTCGGCGACGACGGAGTGGATGTGGTAGTTGAGGGGGCCGAGGGAGCTGACGAGTCCGGGCGCTGGCTCGGCGCGGAGGAAGCTGGCGACGGCAAGAAGGTTAGCGAGACCTCTCGTGAGCCGGTGGGGTAGCATCATACTTGACGAGAACGGTGATGAGACCATCAAGGTAGGTTTGCGTGTCGAGCTCGGCTGCGAAGGACAAGCGAAAGTCAGCGCGTAGCATCTCGCCTCGTCAGGCTCAACGTACAAGCAAGCACTCGTTCCCGGAAGGCAGGATCGAGGGTATGCTTGAGGAAAGATCCCTTGGCGATTCGGATGAAGCCCTGTCCTCCGAACCTCGCGAGACTCAGCAGGTCGTCGAGGACGTGGTGAACCCGCGCCTGGTCGAACGTATGCTTGTACTCGAGGATGGGAAGACGGACGCCATCGACCTTGCACATGGTCGCGTGCTGCTTGATCGCGGGGTCGAGCAGGGTGAAGAGGAGGGGATCGAGGATGCTGTCAGAGTGGTGAGGGGTCAGCGACGCTTCGGCGATGAGCAACGAGGGGCGCGACAAACCGAAGGTAGGACTTGAGGCTGCACCTCATCCATGCTTCTCCAGCTCTCCGTGTACCGAGATCGTCAGCCTTGAGACTGTCAAGCATCTTGAACATTGGCGTGCGAAGGACGACTCCGGGCAGCTGAGCATCCTCTACGAAGCGTGAGAACAGGGTCAGCACAGCTCGCAGCCGGGATTCATAGCTGAAGCTCACCGGTGAAGCGCCATAGGTTGCCAAAGGCCTCGAACGCAGGTAGACGGATCGCAGGGTTGGGCGAAGCGAGTCGATCCGAGATCATCGACTCGAGGTGCCGGCAGTCGGAAAGCGCTTCGACGCCCCACAAGAGCTGCACCGACTCGACAAAGCATGGTGCACACGATGGTTGAAGATACTCGAGGAGCTGCGAAGGCGCCGGGGTCAGCTTCGACATTCTAACCGAGAAGAGCTTGCTTACCTTTGATGCCAACGCTCCGACGAGATGGCGACGATTCCTCTTGACAGCTGGTCGTAGACTGGGCGTCTTGGACAGCGTGAGAATTGCGTAGACGATGGCGGCGTGGACTCCAAACGACGAGACCTTGGCCTCGGTCGCCTCGAGGCATCGTACGAACGAGTCGGTCCAAGCCTCCGGCTGCCATGGCAGCTGTAGCGTCTCGTCCGAGTGCGAAGAGGCCTGGGAGAGGGTGGAGATGATCCCTAAGGTAGCTAGAAGAAGCTGTACCGCGCCGCTCGACGTTCCCTGAGTCGCCGTGACCTTGTTGGCGCACCGCTCAGCGAGCTGCAGCGCGGTCGCGAATCCCGCCGTTAAGAGTTCGCGACCCTCCGTCTCGGGGAGTGACGCCGCCTTCATGTCTGATGCTCCGTAGAGAGCGTTGGCGAGCGTTCGGCCGAGGTGTTCTGCTGGCGGCTCGACGAGGGAGTCCGAAGTCTCGAAGAACTTGGGCGAGATCTCGTGCAGGAGCTCGCCGGTGAGGGTCATTACCGAGGCGAGCTTGCTAACGTCCTCAAAGGCCGATGCCGAGCGTGTCGAGTCCTGTGAGGCAAGGTGATGAGCGAGGGAGGCAACCTCCGCCGAGCGCGGACAAAGCTCACCTCGACGAGATCGATGATGGCGAAGGCGACGAAGGGTGCGTGCAGCTTTTGGACCTCCTCATCGTGTAGTCGGAATGTGCGGATGATGAAGCGAGCCAGCTCGATGGACTGCGAAGGGATAGGGTCAGCCTGTGCCTCGGCGCGGAGATGAAGCGACCCACCTCAGCCGATCCTGCTCCGTCGATACTGTCGCGCAGAGAGAAGTATATTTGCTTCCACATGAGGAATGGGTCGAGGATCTCGAAGAGCATGTTGCCGGTCATGAGGAGCTGCGAGACGCAAGAGGGTGAGCTGGCAGCGCCGTACGTCAGTGGCGAGGGCGAGAGCTCACCTCGTCGTGATCATCGTTCGGCCGCAGGGATGTCCGCAGAGCAGCAAACGCGTCGAGCACGAGTACCTCGGTCAAAGCGGCGCCAATCTCCCACTTGTCGAGCAATGATATGAAGATCTTGAACGGTCGCTGGCGATCCACCGTGTCGGTCGACTGGGCGTCCATGTCGGCCTGTGGATTATCACGAGGTCAGCGAGCTATCGACTATAGAACGTCAGGTCCACTCACCTTCAACGCCGACCTCAGCAGCTCCAGCCCATGCTCCTTGAGATGCGCGACCTGCGACTCTGAGCTCTCCGACGACCCCAGCAGCCAGGTATACAGCCTGCGACTGAGCGAGAGGTCTCGCCGCAGTACGACTCCCGTCACCGCGCGCATGAGGAGGATCTGGTCGTCTCGTCTTGTACTGCGAGCGGAGGATGGGGTCAGCTCGGCCGAGGACGCGAAGGAGCATGCGAGACGCACCTCTTGAACCCCACGCTATCGAGCTTGAGTGTTGTGGTGAGAAGGTCGAGAATACCCCTCTGTACGAGGATCTGCGAATCCTCCAGCGCGGCGGCAAAGCCCCGGATCATCAATCCCACGTCCTGTCCGACGATGGGCGACATGCCTGCAAGTCGACGAATCAGCTCATCGCTCACAAGGCGAATGAATGAGATCGTAGCCGACCGGACGTCAACGCACTATCCTCTGATTCCATCTTGGGCAGCCGCCGAGCGAGGTAGTTGAGCGCTGGGATGCGCGAGTTGGGTGCTGTGACGAGGACGAGCCAAACGTTTTGGAAGAAGAAGGAGGGAGAAACGGTTCCGGAGACGCGGTCGAGCAGTTCGGCGACCTTGTAGAGAGTGAGAGGATCAGCTCGGCGAGCGTGGGGAAGGGACGGTGGACAAAGACTCACCTTTTCGAAGAACTCGCCCGTCTCTTCTTCCAGTCCCGGGAGAAGGGCGAGGATGAACGCCTTGGTAGCGGGTCGAAGACTCTCTTGTAGTGGTAGGTAGAACCGCTCGTAGATGCCGAGGACGATGGGCTGCGAAGCGCGAGTAGAAGTCAGGACGAGCGAATCTAGATGGAGAGAGTCAGGGGGCTAACCTTGACGGAAGTTGCTGCATATTGGAAGAAGGGGAACAATCCCGAGGACCAAGCCGGGAGGTCGCGCCTCAGATTCTCGGGCTGCTCGGCGGAGGTCAAATCAGCTCGGCTCGTCTTTCTTTGCACCCCTCCGCGTCGCTCAGACTCACCCCAATAGCCGTAAGGATATGAGTGTACACATCTAACGCCCTCTGGTGCACGCCGGTCGGTAAGGCCGGGTTGAGGCATTGCGAGAGGCGTTTGGCGACGGTGAGCTTGTGGGGGATCATCTGGAATTGAGGGTAGCCTTGGAGGCACTGTGGACGGATGTAGAAGAGGAGCAAAGACGATCAGCAGGTGAGCTGGACGAAACGCGAAGGGGAGGAGCAGCGCGAGACGGACCTTGAGAAGCTTGGCGAGGAAGGTGATGAAGTCGGCCCATCTGTATCGATGGGAAGTCGGTCAACTATCACCCTGCAGACCCCTGCAAGGAAGCAGCTCGGCGCTCCAAGGGGCCACTCACTCGTCAAGTTGCGTGAACGACTGAAGCGTCTTCTCGACCAGCTGACTGTACTTGCGCCACTTGGGATCACTCTGTAGAGCTGTAGAATCATTGTCATCAGCCCTCCGTCCTGCCACACTCGCTGCAGCCCCTCAAAACGCTCCACCAACACGTCAACGCGCCCATCCTCGCACTCTCTTCTGCAGCTGATCACAATCCCCAGCTCTTCGCAGCACAAAGCTCACCCTTCTCCTGCGCCGCCAACGCAGCAAACGAATCCCTGATCCTCGTGCTCCCCCTCCGCGAAGAAAGCGCCGGTTCACCCACCGCGCTCGTCGTGTCGAGCGCTACAGCTGGGACGGCGGAAGTCGAGGCGACGGGCGGCGGGGCGGCCATGTCGTTAGTGGTCCTACTGGGAACCGAACGAGCGAGGGCGGAGACGGGAGACGAGAGTAGCGCGATTGAGGAGGAGCGAGAGAGTCGGAGGCCTTCGCGCGAGAGGGAGGGTCAAGAGATGCGAAACGAATGCTAAGCTGAATTGGAGACAATATACAGGGAGGAGGGGGGATAAATGCTAATGATATTCCGAGTAGCTTAGAACTCTCCCCACCAGCTCTTCTTGCTGTTTCGGCGTAGCAAGGGAGGTCAGTCAGGGCTGTCCTCGGCGTCGAGAGTCCAGCAAGAGGCGCCAACTCACAGCTTGAACTTGTAGGGCACATTCTTGCGGAGCCTGTCGGCCGCATCCCTGGGCTTTCCAAACTGGTCCGATCCCCTGTGCGAAGCGAAAGCGAAGGCCGAGGTCAGCTTCGGCGGCTGCTCCCCTGCCCATCAACGAGCCACCAAGACTCACCACTCTCCCCTCTTGCCCGCCTCCTTGACATCCTTGCCAAACTTGGCCGCCTGGGCCTTGGCAAACGCAGCCCTCTCCGCCCTCGCCTGCTCCTCTGCCGTCGTCGCCGCCGAGCGATCCTCGCCTCCCACCACACCGGCACCACCAAGCACCTGCTGCTGCTGCACTGCGTTCAACCCTTCTTCAGTCGAATCGTCCGCTCCGGTGGCTGGGTCATTGGGGTGTGCTGCTGAGGCGAGCTCCTCGTCCACGGGCAGGCCTTGGAACTCGCGGATGCGCTCCTCTTCTTCGGCTTCGATTTGCTCGTGCGCCATGAAGTGCTCGATGTCTGTTTTGAAACGAGAGGGTCAATGTGGAGTAGGGAGGGACAAGAGGAGAGGCAAGCGGACCCTCGGGATGGATGTAATCCTCCTCGTTCTGGGTTTCGGGCGTGTTGTGGAATTGCTCCTCGTGGCTGTGGGTTAAAGTGAGGGTCAGCATAGTGGCAGCGTAGACCCAAATGGTCATCTGCACTCACTGCAGGAAGTACTCTCCCTCGGCATCTGCTCGGCGAAGTGAAGCTCGGGTCAGATTGCTTCTCTCTCCATTCTGCAAACCCCCACTCACCATAATGATGTCCCAAATGCTCCACACCTTTAAAGTTGGGCAACCCCCCAACTCCTCCAGCGACAAACTCCCTCATCGTAAGCACTCCATCGCCATTCGTATCCAACTTGTCGAGCACCTCCTTGACAATCTCCTTGGCCTTCTCCGTATGAACCTCGACCGAATCGCCCGAGGCCTTGCGCCGCTTCTCGTGGTGCACGCCGTAGATGGATTCGAGCTCGTTGGCGTCGAGGATGCCGTCGCTGCCGGCGAGGAGGGGAAGGGCGTCAGCGGGGGCCTCGTTCTGAGAGAAACAAGAGGAAAGCTCACCGGTTGAGGTCGTGCAGGTGGAAGAAGGCTTGAATGTCGAATGAATCCATGTGGTGCTGTAGAGTGATATAGGAGGGGTCAGCTGGCTGAGCGGGCGAGCGAGCGACGACGGGACGCCAAGGTGCCGCTGTTTCTGTAGCTGAAGAGCTCACCTCTTGAGCCATGTGCAGCTCTGCATAGGAAGCGTCTCCTTCGATGACTGTAGCATGTCCATCGTCTCCTCCGTGAGCTTGAGCGAGAGCGCAGAGGGCGAGAAGAGCGGAGGCGGTGGTGGGCCTCATCTTGAGGTGGAGAGAGTGAGGGTGTAGTGCTGCTAGCGAGGTGGTATGAGCGCTAAGGGCGCTAAGAGTAGAAGCTGTAGGGTTGTAGGTCGAGTTGAAAGAAAAAGGACAAGGAAGCGAACGATTCGAAGCGAAAGCGACGAGGTCAGCCATCTCGTTCGCTTTCGACGACAGCCCTCGAATCCATCTTGCCGTCTCTCCGCCCCCGAGCAACAGCAGAAGCAGAGCAGCTTACAGCGACCTACCGACCTACAGCTTTTAACTCTCCCCTCGGCCCCTCTCCCGTGTCCCTCACCTCCGCCTGAGGGCATCATCAATGATCTTGATCCTATCCTCCCTCACCTCTTTGCTCTCTCAACTCGTCTCAGCACAAGGAGCACCACACACTGCTATCCTCATCTCTCGCTCAAACGGCTCAGTCATCGCAAATCAACACTCCCCTAGCTTACCCCCCTTCCCACCACACTCGTTGGCCGATAGGGACGACCAAGAGAGGGCAAGGTTGTATGCTGCTGTAGGAGTTAGTAGCTGGGAGGAGGAGGAACAGCAGGGTCACCACAAACAGGTCTTGATGCTAGAGACGGAGGTCAGTCGTTCGGACGCCTGTTCTTGGGAAGAGCTGTAGGCTGATCCGACTCTCCTACAGCTCGGACGGATAGCCATCACCTCCATCGGTACATTCCTACTGCTCCTCGTAGGAACAGAAGTCTCTCCTTGGCCCGTTTTGGAGAAGAAGGTGAGCTCCGAGCTGCTCGCTTCGGCGGTCGTGTGAGCTCGCGCCGAATGCTGACTTTGGGACTCGCTCGCAGATTCGCTTAGCTGAAGAACAGCTCAAGGAACCTCTGAGTCGTGTAGGACAGTGAGGAGGAGACGGACATGGCAGTAGAGATACCCATTCGCAGTGCAGTGAGATACCCTCTTCGCATTTCTCAGCGCCGAAGCCGCGACGGAGAGCGGGCGAGGACGACGTTCTTGGCAAGACAGGACACAGGAGGGTCCATTCCGGCTCAAGAGCACCCATTTTCTCAGCCCCCCCTCCTCTCGACTGCTTTCGCCCCTCCAGCGCCGAGCTCGAGCTCGAGCTCGAGCAATTGCTCCAGCCTCAGGGCCTGGTCACCGTGTGCCCTCCTGACAAGCGCGTGGAGGAACAGCGGTGAGCTCCCTTCTCGGCGAGTTGCGGTACATTATCCCACGAGCTCACCTCGCTCAAAATTAACGCCGACCTCCATCCTCGATCCGACCTCATCTGCGAGACTGGGGATGTTGAGCTGTTGTAGAGGTAGGGAGTTAGGTTCAGGAGCTTGTGATGATGAAAGAAGGGACAAGAGACGCACCCGATGGACCAGAAGCCCGCCTACGAAGCTCGGCGAAGTAGGCGAACCTGATCCAGCAGGCGTGTGGACGAAGACGTGCGTAGCTTGGGCGATGGTCAGAGGGTACTGATGTGAAAAAAAGGCTGAGTATCAGCGAGTCAAGTCGAAATCACCGCCGTCTGGCCTCCTCGAGCTTCCGACGAAGCAGGACACGCTCGCAGAATGAACGCCGAAGCTCACCTCGATCCGGCCGTCCTCCTCATCCAGCCTCAACTTGAGCACAAGCTCATCTATCACTTCTTCCCCCTGTTCTACTGCGTTCCCGCGGTGGTCAGACGGTCCGATCCTCCTCGTCTTGGACAAGCTCAGCCGAGGAGCAATCACCTCCATCTCCCTCTCTTCCTGCTTCGCGCCGCTTACAAGGGTCAGCTTGAAGCTTGGCAAGGGACAAAGAGATGGTGATGTAGGGCGCACCTCCTTTTCCAGCCACTCGTAGTACCATCCCTCTTCCCTCCCCCTCACCTCCTCCCATTGAAAGTCAATCTGCGCCGAACCTCCACAGGTATAGCAGGCTGCGCGGCCTGGATGAAGGGATGATATACGAGTGGCGCGGTACTTGCGATGCCCTAGAGGGCCCTTGCCGATGCTGTGTGTCATGGATGTCAGAGACGGAAGGGGGGCAAGGCGAGGCGAGGCGAGGGAAGGGGCCGAGGAGCGGACGAACAGATCCCAGCCTTGGGTGTGACCTCGGGGTATGTAGGCTTTGACGAGGAGGAGGGTACTGTTGAGGAGAGAGGTGGTGCAGGGCTGGTTGCAGAGACGGAGCGGGAAGTACTCGTGGTCGGTGGTTCGGGACGGGGGCTGAGCGCCGAACGAAAGCAGAGTTAGCGTCGGAGAGAGGACGATCACTGCAGCGATGAGACGTCTCACAGCAAGAGTAACCGAGTGATGTCCTATTTGCTTGCCGTTGGAGCTGTATGTCGAAGCGACCGACCAAATGCCTTCCACCGAGGTCGGCGCCGAAATGCTCGGCTCTGCCAGCGTCTCCGCTTCCTCGGCTTCGTCTTCCCGCTCACCGGCCAAATTATCACCCCCATTCAGTGTCAACGTCCAAGCCGTAATCCCATACGGCATGTCCACCTTGCTCGCCTCAGCGCAGTCCTCAAAGCCAGGCAACGCCCTCACGCTGTCCCCCTCCCTCTCCCACACAAGATGCACGTTCCGATCCATCCTAGTTGCCAGCCCCTGCAGCAACCTCCTCGTCCGCCAACTCGCTCTCTCCTTCCTCGTCACACATACAAGGACATGCACCTCCCTCGGCGCAGGCGGGTTCACCAGCTTGATCTCCTCGGGGTCGATTAGTAGAGAGAGGAGGGAGCCCGTCGGGTCGTAAACAGCTGGTGTGCAGATTAGGCCGTGTGAGAGGAGGCGACGGTGGAGCTTGGGTGTGAGAAGAGGGCAGGAGGAAGGGGTGGGGAGGAGGAGGGTGACAGAGCTGCTCGGCGGGGGAGGTGGCAGGGAGGGTGGAAACCGGAAGGTGGTGACTGAGGTTCGAGAGTCAAGAGAGGATGTATCGTGCTCCAAGGATGGTGAGGGTGAGAGCGAAGAGCGTTTCCAAGCGTTGAAGCGACGCGCCCATCTTCGGAAGAGGGAGGGGTTCGGATGGTAGATGGCGAGAGTGGTTGGCGATGTAGCTTCGTGTGCCGTCATACTGCGTCTGCTGACAAACTTGAGCGCGCGAGAGACCGGAGGAAGAGAGCGGAGCACGCCTCGAGCTTGACGTCGAAGAAGCCGGGGCTCACAGAGCCATCGGCGGAACCGCTTGAGTCTGAGAAGGGCGGGGCGATAAATAGCTTGCAGTACAGCCGGATCGTACCTCGATATTTTTGTGACCTGCAGCAGCCTCAAAGCTCGTCCTTGACCGCTCCTTGCTCCCCCTTCTCCTGCTCGGCAGCGAACTTCTTGTCGCCAGCAACCATGATGGAGCCAAACTCGTGCACAAGGTCGGCGGCGAGAATGGAGGTGATCTATAGCAGAGATTGAGCGATAGGAGAGGCGGAAGGGGAGCGGGGAACGGAGAGGGAAAGATCAGCCCGGCGCTCGGCGAAGGCTCGGAAGCGCGGATCGAAACGAGAACCTACCTCGGCGTTGGTGTCGTAGGCAGGAGAGACTATGAGTAGGATGAATATCAGCTCGAGCTTTTAAGCGAGCGCTCAAAGCCAACTCACCCTCCACAATATCAGCGCCAACGATGTTGAGCCCCTCGAACCCCCTCAGGATCCTCTTGACCTCCCGACTGGTCCATCCACCACTTTCGGCAGTACCGGTGGCCGGCGCATAGGCTGGGTCAACTACATCAATATCGAGCGAGATGTAGACGGGGTTGTTGCCGACTCGCTCTTTGACGGCCTTGACCACGCCGACGGCGCCCATCTCGTCGAGGGCGTCGGTGGTGATGAGGTCGAAGCCGAGCATGGAGGAGTGGCGATAGTCGTGCTCGTCCTGTGGAGGCGAGAGAGAGGGGAGCGAGTCAGCGGTCGGCAAGTGAGAATGAGGGCGCCCGGTCGGCGAAAGAGGGAATGAGGGCGCCCGGACACTCACGGTTCCGGACAGACGAGTGCGGATACCAAGGTGGATGGAAGGTCCCATGAGGCCCTCCTCGGCGGCCTGTGAGCAAGGTGAGAAGTCAGCGAGAGCCTCTCGGCGCCGAGCCGCCCGCCGAGCAGTTGACTTACAGCGTGGAAAAAAGTCCCGTGGGTCTCAGAAGGGATACCGAGAGGCTCCCAGGTATCGAGATGAGCGTCGAGGTGCTGTGAAGTCGTGCAGAGTCAGCTTGCCGCTCGGCGAAAACGAAACGAGAGAGCTCACGATGACCGAGATGGGTCCATAGATGCTCGAGAGGGAGCGCAGGATGGGAAGCACAATGGTGTGATCTCCTCCCATGGTGATGAGACGAGGGTGCTTCTCGCCGTCCAACGAGAGGCCGTCGATTCGGCGAACCTCGGCTTCGGTCTCGACTGGGCGAGAGAGCAGCGAGTGGTAGGCTACGAAGAGCTGGTCGATGGCGAGGGAGGGGTCGTAGGAGGACCTGTAGGAGTGGTTGAGTGAGTATCTCTCGGGGCGTTGCGAAGCGAAGGACCGTCCGAGGCTCACATCGGCACATCTCCACAGTCGAGCCACTTAATGCCGGCTTGGTAAGGGTTGATCCTCAGCTCGGGGTGGTATCCACGTTGAGGCCTCTGACGCCGCGATCCTGAGCGAATGGCATAAGGTCCCTGAGGGAGGCGCAAAGAGGGTCAGCGACCGCTCCGACTGCTCAACGACGACCGACACTCACAAAACGAGCTCCGGGGCGGAAGGAGACGAGAGTATCGAAGGGAGCGCCGAGGACGGCGAGGTCAAAGGTGAGGGAAGTGTTGCCGAGGCAGCCATCGTGGTAGTGAGGAAGGTGAGCGAACGAGTTGAAGCCTGCGCCGAGGGGAGCGAAATGGCAAGGTCAGCCGGGCATTCCTTTTCCGGCTCGCATGCTTCGTCCACCTGGTGCTCTTCATCAAAAATGATCTGCACCCCAGCGCTCTCCCTCAATAGTCGAGTCAAATGAGCCGCTGCCGCCCTTGCCGCCAGCCGAAGCTCCTCGTGGGGGCGCCGAGCATGAAGGACGACTACTCACCGCCGTACATGATCTGTAGGAGCAGCAGACATTCGGTCAGCTATCGTACATCCTCCTGCGCCGCTTGGACAGCCACCACCTCCCCTGGTCGCGCTTATCTCGGGACTCACGGGTGTAGCTGGCTTCGAGCCTTCGGGGGAGTAGGTAGTGGACCAGGCATCCCTGTGGGCTGCGCAGAGCAGCGGGAGCGCCAAAGCAGTGAGAAGCAGCATGTCGAGAGAAGCGAGCGAGCGGCAGGAGAGCAAGAGACGGCTTCGGAGATTTCCCCCCGCCTCGACGAGATCCAGAGAGCCGACGCTGGAAAGTCGCGGCTTGGCTCTGCCCTTAACTTGCTCGACTACATCTCGACCTCGTTCACTCAGGACTTTTTACTCGCTTTCTACTACCAAACATGCCTGGTAAGTTCCTGCTACCTTCTTCCAGCCGAAGCCAGCCCAGCTCGTCATCCAACTGACCCGTCTCGGTTCTCGCTGCTGTCCTCGCCTACAGGAACTTCCCCCGACCTGACCAACCCAACGAGTGCTGGACCTGCTCAAGTCTCAAGTAAAGCAGCTGCACCCATCGCTTCCCCCGAAGGAGCGGCCAAAGCGTTGGCTTCGAGGAGGGAGAGCGTCACTGCCGCCAGCAAGGAGAAGGCCGCTGAGGTGGATGCGAAGGCGCTCAAGCAGTTTGTAGAGGATGGTGGACACTTCAGCTTGGTCAGGTATGTTTGACTCTCTATCAGGCTACAGGCGACGAGGGCTGAGCGCTGGCCTTCACGTGCGGCCTCTTGCGACTTTCTCCCATGACGCTCATCTCCTGCTTTCACATTTCTGTAGGAACTTCCGCCTGGCCGACCTCGTCACCCTTGGCAATGGCTTCTGCGGCTCTCTCTCCCTCTTCTCCTCGGCGCGCTACCTCCTCACTTCGGACCCCAAGTACCTCTGGTGAGCGCTTAAACGACCTATGTAGTTGAGCGACGAGCTGACATCCCACTCTGTTCAACAGGCAAGCACTCGCTTTCCCTCTCGCTGGCATGATCTTCGACGCCCTTGACGGCAAGGTCGCCCGCTGGAGGAACGAGTCGTCCATGCTCGGACAAGAGCTCGACTCGCTCGCCGACTCGGTGCGCTCTCCCTTGACCTCTCAACCGCGTCAAGCTAACCTCTCTGATACTACAGATCTCCTTCGGTGTCGCGCCCGCCATGTGCGCTTTCTGCATCGGCCTCCGCACCACCACCGACACCGCCTTCCTCACCGTCTTCATCTGCGCCGGTATCGCTCGTCTCGCCCGCTTCAACGCCACCGTCGCCCTCGTTCCCAAGGACGAGACTGGCAAGTCCAAGTACTTTGAGGGCATGCCCATCCCTTCGTCCCTCTTCCTCGTCGGCATCATGGCCTACTGCGTGCGCCAGGGATGGATCGAGGGACCCGGAGGAAGGGGAGCGGGACTGCCTGGAGGGTTGATTGTGCCGCTCAAGGAGGCGCTCGGCGTTGACGTACACTATGGATCGCTCGTCTTCCTCTTCTGGGCCTCGTTGATGATCTCCAAGACTTTGAGGTGGGTTTCTTCTCTCTCGGCGCTGTCTCGATCGAGTGCTACAGAGCTGACCTTTCTTCGTCTCGCAGGATCCCCAAGTTCTGAATACACACGCACTTCTACCGAAAACCCGAAACGTCTCGCAACTCTTACTCCCACACCCGTCGTCGTTCTCCACCTGTAGTTCCCGCTCGCTCTCAGCTGTTATCACTTTACCTCGCCGAGCTACTTCGAACGACATGCGAGAGAGCGCAAGGAGAGCAGGATGACCCTCGCAGCTCGCAGCGAAGTCTGGCTGCCGAAGTCAACCGCGAAGTCGGCGTTGCGATCCTCACTAAGCCTATTCGACCGGCGCCGGCGGTAGCGTCCTATCTTCCATCCCCTGACCTGGCTTCCTATTCCCTCTCGCTTTTGCCTCCGCCAAGGTCGAGCGAAAGTCGCCCATGATGGCGCGCAAGGCTCGGACTTCATCCTCGGCGCTGAGCTCGATGCCCGAGATGTGGAAGCCGATGACGCCGGCCTGTAGGAAAGGAGAGAGGGTCAGTGGAGAGAACAGCGAGATATCCGGTGATGTCAGACAGACCTTGAAGTGACCGACGTTCGACCTGTAGCCCAACAGCGAGGTCCTCGTCCCCTCGAGCCCCTTCCAAATCTCGACCACACTCGCAGCCGACTCCCTCGTCAACTCCAAATCCCTCCTCAGCTGCTGCCCTTTCCACCCTTTAGCACCCGCCACACCACCCAGGTACTGCGCCCATCCCAATTCGCCCTTCTCACGCTGCTTGTTCGACTCCTCCTCCTTCATGGCGCCGAAGATGAGGCGAGAATGGTCGGACGCCCGAGTGGCGGTTGGGATCGTGCGGTCGAGAGCTTGTAGAAGAGATCCGAGCGAAGTGTTGATCTTCTCGAAGAGGGAGGAGATGAGGGCGGAGAGCTGCTCGGGGCTGAGGGCGTTGGGGTTGTCCCGCTGACGAATGATGAGCTCTTCTAGACGGGTGAACTCGTGGCTGTGAAATCATAAGAGATCAGCTCAAGGGCTCGAGGTGGCCGAAAAGAGCCTTACACAATCCAAACGAAACTGTTCAGACCGAGCGAGTTGAGGCCGATAACGTCGTCCTTGAGATCTCGCACGCGATCGCCTGCAGGGCAAGAGAGGTCAACATGTCGTGTAAGTAGATCATCGGAGGATTTGTAACGTACCCAGCTCGTTCAGCTGCTCCGACAGGAAGTCTCTCTCCTCCAAGCCCGAGTACTTGACCGCCGTCGCGAGCTCCCAAGCCCTGCAAGTACGACGTCAGCGAGCGCTCTTCTCGGAGAGAAGCAAGGGACATCGACTCACTCGACTGGATGCAGAGCCAACCCCTGCGAGTCCTCCCCTCCCATCTTGAGCAATGACTGAAAGACGTCCAGCGCCTGCTCGGCCCTCGCCGTCGCCTGCCTGGCCGCCGCTCCAATGATCCGCTCGTCCGTCGTCTTCGGGCAGCCTAATCCAATTGTAGCGCAGTACACTCTGACCACACTTGACATCCCAGCGGGTAGGAAGGCGGAAAGGGTCGTAGAGAGTGCCGTCCGAACGGTTGTGACGCCGAGGTAGATGGCGAGGGCGACGAGGGCGATAGGGAGGAGGAGAGTGATGAGCCAGCTGCACAGTGGAGTGACTGCGAACGACAGTAGGCGGAGGAGAGGGCGCAGGAGGACGGCGGGAGAGAAGGCGGAGGGAGCTGTAGGAGCTGGAGGTCGTCGCTTGCGCTTCGGAGGAGCTACAGCAGCAGCTTTACGAAGCAATAGCTCGTCATTGTCCTGCAGCTCGGCCTCGTCGTCCTCCCAAGAGTCGCGGCGAGAGGTTGCGCGTGCTGGCGAGCGAGGAGCGGCGCCACTTGTGTCGACTCGTCGGCGAAGCTTGGTGCGCTGTTTTGCAGACCCTTTCGAGGGTGAAGGTGGTATTGCCGACATCCTCGCGCTGTGTCGAGTCGAGATGAAGCGAGACGAGGATTTGGCCGGAGGACAAGCGACGCGGGCGCGATGATGACGGTCGAGGTGAGTCGACGCGAAAGGAGTTCGCTGTAGCTTATCAGCACCTGATGGTTCAACGAAGCGTCTTGACGATGATTCCGAGCTTGTACGGCACCAGCTATGCCCACGACGACCTGGACAAGTTCGCTCGGCGCTGGCTTCGGCTCTGTCGCTCTCTCCCCTGCTGCCTCTCAGGCATGGAAGTTCGGAAGTTCGGAGGTCTAGGATTGGCAGCTATAACAAGGGGTAAAGGCGTGATGTCAGGTCGGAAGGGGTACAGGAAGGTGGATGGCAGGGGAAGGGAAGTGGAGGGGGACGAAAGAACGATTCGGGGGAGGGGAAGATGTGTGTAAATGCTGAAGGCGAGGGTATCGTGGCAGAGCGGCCGTCAAGGCGCTCATGCCTGCTATGCTGAGTGTAGTCGTAGAATTAAAAGGACTTGATCTTCTCGGTGACGGTCTGCTCCCCCTCCAGCCTGTTCTTGAGCTTGTCGAAGGCCTCTTGCTTGCACGATTGGAGGTTGGGGCACTTGTGGTCTTCAGGAAGGCGGTGGGCTGTTGCAAAGCGAAGCGAAAGAGTCAGCGAATGATCGCCGAAGAGGGTCAGACGTCAGCGGGAGAGAGCAGAGGAACTCACTTCCGCAGAAGGACTTTGTGCAGTAGCTGCAATCGCCGACGATGCGGAGGGAAGCCTGCGAGCAGCGGTCGGTGGTGGTAATGAAGCAGTTGCAACGCTTCTTCTTCTCGCCTCCACGAAGCCTGAAACGGGAGGAGTCAGGGCGAGACGCATAGGTCAGCCTCAAGGGATTCCCGCTCGGCTGATGACCAACAACTCACCTCAGGGCGAGGCCGACCGTAACCCCATCGTGAACACCGTAGCTCTGAAGCGAGCCCGACTCCATCTGCCTGCCGCCGAAGCTAAGTCGCTGCTCCTCCATGGGAATGCCAGTCCGGTCGGCGACGGCGAAGCGAAGGGTATCGAGCGAGGAGGCGTCTGTAGAGGAAGCAGGGTCAGCTCTGCATCTTCTGTCGATTGCTGTAGAGCTCACCGATGGGCAGGGAGCGGCCCTCGAGGGAACGGACGAAGAGCTGCATTAGGCGATAAGGAGGGGTTGACTCGGTAAGGCTGTTGCGAAGGATAAGAGCGGGGAGTGAGAGCAAGGGTCAATTCAGCTGTACTTCTGGAGCTTACTGAGCTACAGCAGACCGAGCTTCCTCGCTTAGGAAGGCAGTGCACGAGATCGCCTCAGCGCACACGAGCTGCGAGTGGCGTCTGTCGTCTTTGTCTGCCCGTGCTCTGGTCTGCTGCAGCACCCAGCTATCGCCCTACAATCCTCGATGACTCACATATCGAACTGAGTGAGAGCGAGATGCGGGAAGAGAGAGAGTGGGAGTGGCTGCTCGGTGTCTGGGGTTAAAGCGAGGGAGCTGAGTAGCGAGTGAGTGAGGTGCAGGAGTGCTGTAGGGAGGTGAAGCGTGTGCTGTAGTGTCCTGTGGCGGGCGAAGGCGAGTTGGAGTTGAGACGAGGTTGTGGAGAGAGCCAAAGAGCGAGCGGGCGTCGTAAGCTCTTTGAAGCCACGCCTCCTATCCTTTCGAAGCTTCCAGCGTGAGTCTGGATCGCCGTAGAAGGGCCCGAGCGAGCCGAGCAGCCAGGCGAGGCAATCCGCCGAGATGTAGGAGAATAGAGGGGCCAGCGAAAGGATGGTGACTGGCGAGAAGCTTTGTAGGTGATCAGGGCGCGTATTGAGCATCCCCAGAGGATGGCAAAAGCTAACGAATACCAGCACGGCCAGCGAGTGAGCTGGGCGGGCGAAGCTCGGCGCTCGGCGCTGCTCGCCGCAGGCGATGCTGGGCTCTCGGAAAGCTTCAGTGAAGGTATCGGAGCTAATATCAAACCGCCGACTATTCCTACAAGCCCCTTCTATCTACTGCACCCCTCTCCTATCGCCCTCGAGCTCAGCGAGCGCGTCTCTCCAACTCTTTCGCTCTTGCTTCTCTCTCGTCATGCCTTCCTGCGCCGTCTGCAAGAAACCTAACTCCAACAATGCAAGCAGTGCAGTCGTTGCAAGTTCGCGACGTGAGTAGCCTGCATCGATCTCATTACCTGCACACAGCTCACGCGTCGTCTCTCCATCCTGTTCGCCCGAGCAGGTACTGCAGGTGAGTCGACGCTACCTCGGAAGCTCGAACTAGCTTATGTCTGACTCTCCCCTGCTCTCCGATAGCGTCGAATGCCAGACCTCGGCGTGGAAAGCCGGGCACAAGCAGACCTGCGGGAAGGCTGCTCCGCCTGCTTCTGCGAGCGAGTCGGAGGATGAGGATGAGGCTGAGGATGAGAGGAGGGAGAGGGAAAGACCACAGGATGTTTGGTGAGCTCCCACTGGGCTGTCACCGCGCCCGAGTCCCACTTAATGACCGTCGTTCGCTTCACAGGCAGATCCCTGGTTTCCTAACCGACGCCGGCTTCCGCTCTCGTGCTCTGAGCGACGAACAACACTGCAATGTGTCTTACTACAGACGGGTGATCAACAGTGGGGACGGGCGGATGCTTTTTGGTGCGCAAAGGCTCGACCGAGGCTCGACCGAAGTCTCCAAACTGATGAACCGGTTCTCTACTAGACCTGGTCCACTTGGAGGACGGTACTATTGCCAAGGGGATCGCCCCCTGGTGAAGGTGACCTCCCGAGCGAGACTCTTCGGTGGATGGCGGCACTTTACTGGCTCGGAACTCTCCACACCCTCAACGTCCCCGGTCGGCTGCAGTTCCAAGCTCGCCTTGCAACGCTCCCATCAACGTCCGCAATCTCCAACGCAATCTCAAGGGAAGAGCTGAACAAGCCGTACATGCTCTCCGACGAGACCTTAGACGCCCTCTGCACGGATCTCCTGCCGAAGCTCTCGGGGTT
Organism: Leucosporidium creatinivorum; assembly: GCA_001600635.1. Taxonomy (NCBI): domain Eukaryota; kingdom Fungi; phylum Basidiomycota; class Microbotryomycetes; order Leucosporidiales; family Leucosporidiaceae; genus Leucosporidium; species Leucosporidium creatinivorum. The sequence continues at coordinate 915,874 of BCKL01000005.1, read as the reverse complement.
AGTGGACAACAAGCTCATACGAACGTGGAAGAAGTGGATTGCGATTAGGGAGAAATCTGTCAGGGTAGAGAGGGCCACAATCGAGATCATGAAGGCGGAGGGTAGCTGGCTTGAGCAGGGCGAACGAGGAAGCAGCATCGCCGAGTAGGCTGATCCGGCGCTTGAGGGCTGAGGCCTGTGAGCAGTAGGGATGACCTTGCAGATCCACTGGGAATAGTAATGCATTACATCGATATGCAAAGGACGCGAACTTGGCCCCTAGGCTATTCATCGAACCCAACTTCTCGGCTCCCTTCTCCCCTTCGCTTCGCCCGTCATGTCGCCTAAGCCGCGCTGCTTCACATGTTCCTCTCCGGCAACGATGCGGTGCTCGAGGTGCCAGGATTGCTTCTAGTGAGTCTAACAGCTCTCCTACAGCTGACTACAGCTCGTCATCGTCGACGCGTCGCTGACTATTCCGCTTCAACAGCTGCTCGTAGGCTCTACTTGGTCTCCTACAAGCACTCAACGGCTCATGTACAGTCTACTGGTCTACTACAGGTCTGCATGTCAGACGAAAGACTGGATTTGTGGCCACCGAATGAATTGCATCAAGCCTGAGGATCGCGCTCCTCGTCGCCCTCCTTCTCCGAGCGACGACGAGGAGGAAGAGCAAGAGGAAGAAGATCAAGATCCGAACAGCAGCTGGTGAGCTTCGTGTTGGGGCCAGGGGAATGTCCTGAGCTCCGCTGACGGCGTCGTTCTCGCTTCACAGGCAGGTCGCCAGCCGTCTCAACAGGGGTGGATACCGACAAGAGGCCCTCACCGACGCACAGCACTTTGCAGCTCAATTCTACTCGGCCGTCCTTTCGAGCGGCAGCGTCGATCAATTGAACGGTGAGGCGGCTCGCGTCAACTCGGCGCTGCTCGACCGAGCTCGAATGCTGACTAAGACAACGCACTACAGGCATGGACATTGGTCCCGATGGTGTTTCGAGCTTCGATATCAAAGCCCACCGCTACACGAACAGCAATTCGAAGCGCAAGGACACCCTCTTCGCGATTGCTCGGCTCTACTGGCAGGGCAGCGTTGCTTCCCTCAACGCCCAGGGGCAAGAGCAGCTTCGTGCTCGCCTGCGCTTATGCCTACCATACGGCTCGTTCAAAGGCTTCACAGGAGAGGAGGTTACCGAGCCTACCCAGGTGTCAATCGAGACGTTGGAAGCCCTCTTCGGAATGGCGGTCCCCTCCTTGACTGGCTTGGCAAGTGACAAAGCGGTCAAGTCATGGAGGGAGTTGGCGGTGATCAAGATGAAGCTGCAAGGCGCGAGCGGAGGGCGGTAGAGCGGCGAGGAAGCTGGAAGCATTCCGAACAGCATCGCCGAGCAGGCTCGGTGGGCGGCTTGGAGGGCTTTTCGGTGCAAACTACTCGTCTGTAGAGCAATAGCAGTAGCAATCTGGGCGCCTCGGCCTACTCTTCAAGCGAGCAGACTTCTCGACCGGCATCGACTTGACCTCGGCAAGCCCATGCTCGGCTTTCCCTTCGCTCATCATGTCGTCTTGCGCTTCCTCACCTCTCGGCTCGTGGCTCGCTAGCGCAGGAGGAGGGTTCAACTCTAGACTCGAGTTTAGGAAAGGTGAGCTTCCTCTGCACCTCTACTCTCCGCCAGCAGCTGACCTTTCACCTTTCTCAGACGCGTTCGGAACCTCAATCTACGCCGCTCAGCCCTTACCAGCTGGGGAAGCAGCTGTATCATGCCCCTTCTCACTCGCAATCACTCCCACCTCGGCCCTCCGCTGCGTCTCATCGCTCTTTAAGCCCTCACCGTCAACTCCCTCCAACCACCATCTCATGACGATGTACCTCGCTCTGCATCTCGTCTACCCATCGTCAAGCGGGCTCCCTAGCGGTCTGCAGCTCGAGCACTACCCCTACATCGAGACGCTGCCTCGGCCGGACGAGATGAGGACCCCTTGCTACTACACCGACGCGGAATTGCGGCTGCTCGAGGGGACGAACTTGGTGGGAGCTACGAGGGACAGGCTGCAAGGGTGGGGGGAAGAATGGGAACAGCTCAAGCAGCTGCTGGGCGATAAAGAGACCGCGGAGAAGCTCAGCTGGTGAGTAGCGAGCTCGCGAAGGACGGCTCTCGCTGACCATTCTCCATGCTGCAGGGAATCATTCCTCTGGGCCTGCACCATCCTCTCGTAAGGCTAGTTCACTCTCTTCGCCATTCACCGCTGACCCCGTCGTGTCCTGCAGCTCCCGCGCCTTCCCCTCCTCGCTCATCGAGGGTCCCTCGGCGGACTCGACGCCCGTCCTCTTCCCCGGCGTCGATACACTGAATCATCGCCTCGGCGCAAAAGCAAGCTGGATCACAGATGTCAATGAACCGGCTCTGCGCGAGCCAAAGGGCAAGCTGGCGATAGTGCTGGACGAGGGAGTGGAGCAAGGTGAGTCGACGTCCCCATCCCTCGCTCTTCCGTTCACTCGCTGACGCCTCAGTTCCAACTACAGACCAACAAGCATTCAACACCTACGGACCGAAGCCCAACGAGGAGCTTCTCCTCGGCTACGGCTTTACGACCCCTTCCAACCCCTCCGACCTCGTCGCTCTCAAGCTCTCCCTCCCACCCTCCTCCTCCTGGCTCATTGATCTCCCCACCACTCTCTCAGCTCTCGGCATCTCCGACCTCCGCCATTTTGTCCCCCGCTCGGGCGCAATTCCAGCAGCTCTGTTGGCGCAGATGCGCCTATTCATGGCGAGCGAGGAGGACGTCGAGGCGTTCAATGAGAATGGGAAGGGAGGGAGCGTGGCGTGGGAAGAGGTGTTGGGGTTCCTGGGGTGGGAGAATGAGTTGGATGTGCTTGATGCGCTGCAGGGGATGTTGGAGATGAAGCTCGGGGGACTGAAGAGGGGAGAGCAGGCGGCGAGGCAGGTGGAGGAGAGTCAGGTTCGCAGTGGAATCAGGGAGAATGTCGATGAGTACAGGAGGGGTGAGTTGGACTTCTCGCTCGCTCGCTGCACTCCCGCATCCTGCAGCAGATAAGAGTTGGGCGCTGAATCTTCATTCGCTCGCAGGTCAAATCGACGTACTAGAGGCAGCCCTTGTATGGCGGCAGCAGCGGTTCGAAGAGACTGTGGGCACGGCCAAAGAGGCCGGCGTAGACTTTATGATGGAGGATCTTGACGAGGATAATGAGGAGGAGGAGGAATAGATCGCCTAGCTTTCGTTCTCTCGACCAGCCTCAGCGAGTCCGACGAATCAATAAAGAGAGGAGAGAGGTGGCTCTATTGCCTTGCGAATGCACACCTGACTACTCGTCATACACCTTCTTGCCCTCCCGCTCTCTGACGACCTTCAACTCGGCCTCAGTCATCTCCTCGAATCCCTCTCCCTCCTGCTCCTCCTTCGCCTGCACAGCCTCCAGCTCCTCCTCTCCGAGTTCCTCTCCCTGCAACATCTTCTGCACCGCCCTCCTCTCCTTCTCGCCCTCCGCGCCAATCTTCCTCCACATCTCCTCGATGCCCCATCCCGGCCGCGCCTCCTCGGTCATGACATGCACGACGACGTTGCCTGCGTCGAGCATGGCCCAGCCGCTCGCTTGTTCGGCGCGCGAGGGCGACGCTTGGCGAGAGCGGGCGTGCTTGGATGGTGGTGTTGGGAGACCGGTGATGAGAGGGGAGGAGGAAGGGGGTGCGAACGCCGAAGCGGGAGGGGACGGCGAGGCATCTACGGGGTTGGCGGCGAGCTGTGGGTGATGTAGGAGGGTGTAAGTACAGGATCCGAGAAGGTGAAGGCCATCATTCGAGCTGAAGTTGAGCGGTCGCAAGCGACTTACGAAAGTCCTCACTCCTTCGATGGCACCTCGGAGACCTCCTTCCCTGCCTTTCCTAAGCGAGGCCACTACCACCCATTCCACCCAAGCAGTCTCGGGATCCGCTTCCCTCGCATTAATGTAGACGAGCGAGTTCTTGTCGAGGAAAGGCGAGATGGAAAGGTGGTTGTGCAGCGGGTGCAAGTGCTGATCGAGGTGCGCTGGCGGCGGTGTAGGCACAGGAGCTGTAGCCAGTTTGGGTGAAGATGTTGCTGGTGCTGCTGGGAGGGAGCTAGGATCGACAAACCACGGCAAGGGCTCGTCGCGAGGGGTAGGCGAAGAGGCGAAGTTTCGACGGAGGGGTGAAGCTGTAGCCGAGTACAAGCTGGGTCGTGCTAGTAGTGATTTACTGCAGCGACAAGTAGCGCGGATGAGTGACTGAGCCATGGCCTTCAAGTTGTGAGCGAGATGAAGAACGGCGAAGGAGGGAGAGCAGCGAAAGGCGCGGAGGGCGAAGGTTGGATTCCTACCATCAGCTTCTCGCTACAACCTCGAATCACCTACAGCAAAGAATGGCAGCAGCTCAACGTATTGTAGTCGTCGGAGGTCATGGCAAGTAAGTCACCTACAGCTCCCGGCGCTGCTACCTCCCTCCTCCCCACTTCGTCATCGCCGGTCTGTGAGGTTGGCGCGCTTGCTGTACCAGACTCGCCAGCTGCACGGTATTACACAGCTACAGATTACATAGCTCCTGCTTACCGAGCAACGACGGCCGCAGCTAACCTCACTCTCCTGCAGGGTCGCCCTCCACTTCGCCCGTCTGGCTTCCTCGCGCTACAGCGTCGAATCGCTCGTGAGGTCCGAGGAGCACTTCGGCGACCTCACCTCCCGTGGCGCCTCGCCTGTACTCCTCTCGCTCGAGGATGCCTCCACCGCCGAACTCGCCGCCAGGTTCAAGGGAGCTCGCGCCGTCGTCTTCTCGGCCGGTGCTGGAGGCAAGGGAGGAGCCGAGCGTATCGAGGCTGTCGACTACCTCGGGGCCGTCAAGACGTTTGATGCTATCGAGAAGGTCGAGGGACAGAAGCCGGCCTTGTTCCTCATCTCGGCGCTTGACACTCGCGATTTAGAGAAGCCTGCTCCCCCTCACTACGTAGGTCACCTTCCTTTCGAAACTTTCTCGCATCACCGTGCTTTGTGCGCAGCGGGAAAGGCTCGGAGGAGCTGGACGAGACTTTCGCGCTTCGTCTTAGTCTGCTTCGGCGATGATTAGCTCACGCCTCTTCGCCCTTCCACAGAACGCCGAGGACCTCGAAGCGTCGAAGAAGGCGCACCAAGCCATCGGAGCGTACTACGACGCCAAGCTCAAGGCCGACAGGGATCTCGTCAAGCGCACGACATTCGACTGGACTATCCTGCGACCCGGCCACCTCGAGGACGGCGAGGGCACCGGCAAGGTCCAGGTCGGTCAGACTCACATGGGAGGAGTTCCTGTAAGTATTCCTTCTTGCTCTGAAGTGACCGGACAGCCTCAGGAGAGCCGGGTCGAAGGGATTGAGAATCGCCGAGCTGACTTCGCCGCTTTCTGCTCCGACGCACAGCGTGAGGATGTAGCGGCGACTCTGCTGGAGCTCATCGCGCTTCCTGGCAAGGGCTCGGCTGGATTGGCGTTAGACTTGATCAAGGGAGAGACGAGCATCTCCGAGGCGGTTCGCTCGGCGGTGGAGAAGCAGGCCAGCGGCTTCTTCGATTAGTCGCTTCGCAGAGCTTGAATAGCAGAATAGCAATGAAAAGATCAGTACCTTCGTTTACAAGAGCGACGAGAGCGGTGCAGCGACTTCGCAAGTTGACCTCTCAAGCTCGCGAGCGGGCTCTGCTTCCTCCAAAATCGTTCGTTTCGCTTCAACTTTCGCGTGCAGCTCGTCGGATCGTCTTCTGAGCTAGCGGACGCTCTCTGTACCCCTCTGCACTTGACCAAGCTCCTCTTGCTTGCTCTCTCTCGTCGCCACTCTTTCCGCCAACATGAGCGCGCCTCGACGACCGATGACAAAGGGTGCAGGCCGCGTAAAAGCACCTCGCAAGGTGAGTTGGACTTGTTGGAGTACAGCTGAGCTCGCGCTGACCCTACACCACCGCCTCACAGCACGTGCAGCCCTTGGACGACACCTTGCAGCGAGTCGAGGAGGCCGTGGCTCAGATCCAGCAGCACCAGGCGTCCCAGCTGTCGTTCGAAGCAGTATATCGCAACTCGTACAACCTCGTGTTGCACAAGCAGGTAAGCTCGAGCTGTTGTGATCCTTTCCGGGGCGGTTCGAAGCTCATACTCTGGCTCCTTGAACGCGCGCAGGGCCACACGCTGTACAATGCCGTCTCGACTCTCATCATTGCTCATCTCGAGTCCGAAGCGCTCAACAAGATTGTACCCGTTTTCCCTCCCTCCACCGCGGTGTCGGTAGCCTCGGGCAGCGGGACGCAGAGCGGTGGACAGCAAGCGGCAGCGAGCAACATGGCGCAGGCGGAAGCAGGGCAGCTGTTCCTCGATAGGGTCAAGGAGGTGTGGGATGATCACTCGGCATGCATGGGCAAGCTCAAGGACGTGTTCAAGTACATGGTGAGCTGCGTCCGAGCTGCGAGTGCGGCGGCGAGGGAGACGATCTGACCTTCTGTACTCTCTGCAGGACAAGGTCTACACTGGATCCTCCTCCCTCCCTTCCACCTGGGATCTCGGACTCTCCCTCTTCTTCCACCACGTCATCCTCTACTCCACCTCCGGCCCTCGCCCAAGACCTCCCCCTCCCTCCCGCGCCGGCGCTCGTGCAGCACCTCCCACCGTCTCCCCCGTCGCCGATCCTACAACAATCGCATCACATCTCATCAACACCCTCCTCTCGGTCATCCGCATCGAGCGAGAAGGAGAGGTCGTCTCGCGACACTCGATCGCCGACGTTGTGGCCATCCTCTCGACGTTGACGGACGAGGGTCCCATTCCTCTTCCTGTGACGGCGTCGCAAGGAACAGGATCGGGTACGCCTGTGCTGGGTGTAGGCTCGGGTGCTGGAAGCGGGAGGGGAGCGGCAGTCATGGGCGAGCAGGGGCTCATCGGACAGAGTCCGTACAGGACGTCGTTCGAGAAGGCCTTCCTGAAGCAATCGGAGGAGTTTTATCAGAGGGAGAGCAAGCAGTTGCTGGTGGAGAACGACTGCCCGACGTTCTTGAAGAAGGTGAGTGCTCGCTTCTCGGCGCTCGGCTCGGTCGCTCACTCTACTTTTCCATCTCGCAGATCAACCGCCGCCTTGAAGAAGAGCGCACCCGCGCTCAGACCTACCTCGCCCCTTCCACCGAACCCCTCCTCGTCAACCTCCTCGAACGCACCCTCATCTCGGCCCACCTCGCTGCCATCCTCGACCACTCCGCTTCCGGCCTCTCTACTCTCATCCAAGATTCGCGCCTGGACGATCTGCGACTACTTTACACCCTCTTCGGACGCGTAGCCACCGGTCACGCTGCGCTGCAGACGGCTGTGAGCAAGTGGATTGTCGAGATTGGAGGCAAGGTCAACGAGGGACTGCTCGTCGTGCTCGAGCGCGGCGATGACGACGGAGCAGCGGATCCCAAGGGCAAGGGCAAGGCGAGGGAGGACGCTGGAGGCGACACCGACATGAAGCCCGACGTCTCGGCCGGCAAGAAGAGGCCCGAGGCGCCAGGGAACGCCAAGACGAAGGCCGCCCTCGCATGGGTGCAGAACGTCCTCGACCTCAAGGACAAGTTCGATGCCATCCTGACCAAGGCCTTCAGCGGGGACAAGGCGTTCGAGAAGTCCATCAACGATGTTAGTTTGCGGATTTGGACGGGTTCCGAGACTCGGCGCTGACCTCGCTGTCTGCTTCCAACAGGCCTTCTCCGTCTTTGTCAACCAGAACACCAAGTCACCGGAATACATCTCGCTCTTCATCGACGAGAACCTCAAGAAGGGGCTCAAGGGTGTAGGTAGTCGCTTTCGCCGCCGGACCTCCCATTGCTGACCTCTCCTTCTCCGACCAGAAAACCGAGGTCGAAGTCGACGACGTCCTCAATAAGACCATCGCCCTCTTCCGCTTCCTCATCGAGAAGGACCACTTCGAGAAGTACTACAATTCGCACCTCGCCAAGCGTCTCATCTCGTCTCGCTCCGTCTCGGACGACGCCGAGCGCAACATGCTCGCCAAGTTCAAGGTCGAGGCCGGCGCGGCGTTCACCAAGAGTGCAGAGGGTATGATGAAGGATATCAAGACGTCGGAGGATGCCCTAGCGGAATACAAGCGCTATCAGGACAAGGCAGGCGCCGTCGTGAGTCGGCTTCTTGCTCGCTGCGTTCTGTTCCCGCTGACCTGCCAGCATCCCGCTCGCAGAAAGCGCCTTTCTCGATGGAACCGATTGTCTGTGGACAGAATTTCTGGCCGGTAAGACTCCTTGCGCCCACCTCTGAGCCAACGGGGCCGTTCGCTCACATCTTCCCGTCCTCGCCCATAGTTCAGCAACAAGGATCAGAACTGCAACCTTCCGCCAATCCTGCTCGAGGGAGTCAAGGCCTACGAGGCCTTCTACAACGTCAAGCACTCGGGTCGCATCCTCACCTTCCGCCCCGAACTCGGCAGTGTCGACGTCAAGGCCAAGTTCAAGGCTCGGACACACGAGTTGTCCGTCTCGACGCACTGCATGTGTGTGCTAGCGCTGTTTGAGGGCTTGGGAGACGAGGAGAGCTTGAGCTACAAGGTAGGCGGCGGCCTTGAGGGAGCGCTATGCGACGCCGAGCTGACTCCGGTCCTCGCAATCAGGACATCGCCTCCTCAACCAACATGGCCTCCGGAGAACTCAAGCGCACGCTGCAGTCCCTCGCATGTGCCAAGTACAAGGTCCTCACCAAATTACCGAAAGGCCGCGACATCGACGATACCGACTCGTTCCTCTTCAACTCGGCTTTCACCGCCCCGCTCGCCAAAATCAAGATCCAGACGGTCGCTAGCAAAGTCGAGTCGGCGGATGAGAGGAAGGAAACCGAGGAGAAGGTCGAGGAGATGCGCAACACCCAGTGCGATGTGAGTTCGCAGCTTTCCTCCTCCATCAACACGCCCGTTGCGGCTCGCTGACCTCGCTCCTTCCTTTCTCTCTATCCCTTCTCCATCCTACAGGCCTGCATCGTCCGAGTAATGAAGGATAGGAAGGTCCTCCAGCACACCGACCTCGTCAACGAAGTCATTCGCCAGCTGTCGAGTCGCTTCCTCCCCAAACCGGCCATGATCAAGAAGGCCATTGAACGGATGATTGAGAAGGAGTACTTGGAGCGCGACGAGAACGAAAGGCGCACGCTGAGGTATATGGCCTAGGCTGTGCTCGGCGCTCCCTCTTTCCTGGCTTTTCGCTCTTTCTACCCCCTTCCCTTTACTTTGCTCTATATTCCCCTCGCCTCTTGGTAGCTGTAGCATTGCACCCAGCTCGCCTCGTTCTAAAGCCGTCAGCTGCTCTGCGAAACCGACGCACGGACGCCTCGCAGTTGAGCGATCGCCCTCGTCGACTTGGGCCAACCTCTTTCGCTTTTACCACCTTCTCGCCGAGTTCGACGTCTGATCCGACACAAAAGCAGCGTCAACAGCAGGACGGTCTCGGTTGTCAGGTGAGCTCCCTGCTCCCCTTCGCTCGCCTTCCCTGCTCACCTTCCCGCTTCCGAACAGCTCAAACGACGACGCACAGCTTCAGCCTTCAGGAAACGCCGAAACTTGGCCAACTCGATGAGAATGCCTCGAGATCAGCGTCTGGACAACCTTGCCATGATTGTGAACCTACGGCAGCTGCTCACGCCGCTTCCGCCGAGGCCAATCGCCATCCCTCGGCCTCACCGAAGGCATTCGGACGACTCGCAGCCTCTCGAGATGCCTTGCTCTCCTCCAGCTCGTACTCTTCCGTACTCCTATACATTTCAAGGCACTTCGTGGTCGGCGACGGAGCAAGACGAGCAGGAGGAGCTGCCTGCGGCGAAACCGAACGCTCATCGCTTGGAGGACTCGAGGGGATCAGATGACAAGGAGACTGGAGGACAAGCAGGACTCGAGCACATCGGCCACGAAAAGCTTCAGATGACCTCTGCAGGCGCTTCCATCCCCTCCAGCTGGACCTCCACCCTCACTCTCGACGACTTCGGCGATGAGAGGCTGGACGACATCGACGAACCCCTCTTCGCCAATTTCGCTTCCCTCCAACGCCCTTCGTCGCTCGCTCTCAATACTCGTCTCAGCTCCCCTCTGGAGGTCCCTCGTCGCTCGCAGCCACATGAGAGGCGCGGACGAGAGCCTAATCTTGTCCCTCGAACCGGCTCGAGGGCGAGCTTTCGCACGGCGGGAACGCCGAGGAGTACTTCCAGAAGCTCAGTGAGGGAGATGAGCCCAGATGCTTGGACGGCCAGAATGATCAAGCAGGCCAAGGTCGACCCTTCGTAAGTTTGGCGAGCAGGACTAGACGGACAGCTAACGTCTCGCTCTTGTTTCGGATTGCAGGTGCCAGCTCCAAGCCGAGTCTGCTTCCTCTCCCCCCCTGGATCGCGGGTCTTCTCCTTCACATAATTTGCCCCGCCAATCGCCACCTCGCCGCCTGCGCCACAGGAAGACCCTCTCGAACGCCGCCGAGATGCTTGCCAGTCATCAGCAATTCCCATCCGCTCCCACCCCCACCTTTTCTCGCCGTCACTCGGATCAAGGAGTACACCTTAAATACTCTACGACCGAGACCTCATCCTCGCAGAACGCGCTAGCCAAGTACCTCGCCCTCAGCCGCAGCGGATCCCTTTCGCCGAGCTCTTCCTCCACTTCCAGCTCGCCCATCTCCTCCCCCGAAGACCACCCCAACCGCGGCCGATCCAACACCAAACTCGACTTCACCAACCTGGCTTCCGAGTCGTACTTCCAGATCCGCCACGGCGTCGCAGCAGTGGGCTCGTCCCTACCCCGAGCATCTCGAATCGCCTCTCCACCTCGCTCGTCTCCCTCACTCGCTTGGGATGACGTGAGAGCTATTAATGTACGGTTTCGCGTAGCTCAGGATGGGCTCAGTGGGGTCAATTCGTTCTTGCTCGGCCTCCGCGAGATGGAGACGGGAGGCGCGAGGCGAGCATGGGATCCCAGGGTTTCCCCAGCGACGGCTGCAGACGGGGATAAGGAGGAGGTCAAACGACCAAGACACACGCGATGGCCGACAGTGTCGAGCACGTACGGCGAGCCAGCTTCGGTGACGGTCGAGTTCGCCAGCGGTCACAGCAAGGTCTTCTCGCCCGAGGACATGTCGCCCGCCGAGGTGAGCTTTTGGAAGATTTCTGCTTGCTCCGCAACAGCAGCTAATCCCGCTTCATCCCTTCCAGATCATGGCCAAGCTGCTTTCATCGTCGCAGTAGACCAATGGTTTCCTCACTTTCCCCTACTTCCATCCATCCGCCTCATCTCACATCACCCCCCACACTCATATATTGCAGTTCTTTGTACATCTTCTATTCCCGAGCCTCAAGAGCAGTCCATCACCACTCCACCTCCATCCCTTCGCCGAGTTCTACCCAATCCGTTCGTTACCTGTTCCCCTTCCGTTGTCGATAGGTAGTCCCTCTGTACAACGCTTCAAAGGTTCCTCTTGAAGATGAGAGAGCAGAGTTATGCGAGAGTCCGAGAAAGGAAGGAGCCGAGGAAGGTTCGCAGAGGCAGTCCGACGTCGCTTCCCGCTCCTTCGTCCTCGCCTCTTCCACTGCTCCGTCTTCTTCGCTCGCCATGCGCTGCGAAATGTACGCTCTGCTAGCTTTACAGACTTGGATGGCGGCTGCAGTGGGGATGGACAACGTCGGAGATGCAGTTGTTGCTCTGCTACAGCCGAGCGCTCCACCGCAGGCTGCGCCGCCGCCGTCTACGAGGCTCTATCTCCCAGCTATCGGCGTCAAGAATGGAAAATCTGTACCAGAGTGCTGGGCCATCGAAGTGTGTCCTATGGGCCTAGCTTCCCGTGCTCAGGCTGACCCTTGAATCTGCAGCCGAACTTCATCACCGGCACCGACCCCTCTATACTCGGCACGCTAGGCGTTTCGTTGGGTAATGTCTCCACGGCGGGGTATATCTACTTCCCGAGCGACTATTCTGCTCCGCTACATGGTCCAGGAGCGAACCAGTGCGTGACTAAACCAACTCGAATCGATCGCCGAGGCTGACCTTCATCTCCTCGACGGTCAGATACGTAATATTCCTCATTGGAAGAGGCGTCATCTCGTTTCCCGATACCAAGGAAACGATCGAGTGTGGACCGGGGACCAACCTGGTTGTAGTGGATAACTCGACGGTCAGCGAAGGGCATCTCACGAAGTGGACGGCGGGTGAGCTGCAGCCGTGTAGCACTTTGGGCGTGCCTGCTGACTTGACCGCACAAAACAGGATCGTCGGTAATTACCGTGCGCTTCAAGGATACCATCCCGCCACCGCATGAGGTCGTCGCTCGGTCTTTCTGCGACTGAATCGAGGAAGGGCGGGAAAGCGCAAGGATCGGGAGCTACGAGCTACATACAGAGCATGAGAGGGGAGACCTCCAAGAGTCAGGGTGCGCCTCAACGATTAGCAGACATTCACAACAGCTCTTAGCGCACTGAACATCTCGCGAAAGCCGACTTCGGCGATGGCTTCTCGCATCGGCTGTCTGCGGCTGAAGCATACTAGAGGCTTTCGGATGTCCGTTCCGTGCTTTCAAGTACATGAGTAGCATGCTCCACCAGCCATCGGCAGCCGAACACGCTACAGAAATGAAGGGTCAAGGTCTCGGGCGAAATGCCAGCAGCCGCGGCGACCTGCTGCAAGAGAACGAAGAGGGTACAGCACCTGAAGGTAGCTCGGTTGAGGACCGTGAAGCTGTACCCTGAATCCCAGCTCGCTGTACGCCACCAAATTGGTCAGACGAGAGGCAGCCCCGACCTTTCTCCGACCCCCTCCGCGTGTTTTCTGAGCCTGAGATGGTCGAAAGCCGCCTCCGCCTCCTCCCTTTCGCACACCCTTCCGACTCTACCAAAGATGCTGGCTCGTATCACCGGACGTGCGCCTAGTGAGCTTTTGCTACAGCTCTGCCTGCTACTCTGTACTATGCTAAAAGCTCTCTCTTCACACCGTTCCCCAGAGGCGACTTCGTTCCGCTCCCTCTCGACTACCGCCCGCCGTGAGCGCGTCATCTCGGCTTCGCCCGTCTCCAAGGCCAAGGAGGTACCTGTGAGTACACTCGCTTCATCTACCGAGCCCTGCTGTAGCACATCAGGACCGAGCAGAGCGCCGCGTCGAATCTGGCGACTCGGGATTGGGCGGATGATGGCTCACCGGCGAGGTTTAGACGGCAAGGAGCAGCGCGCTGACTCAGTGGGATGCTACACACAGACCACCATCTCCGGCAAGTACAACATCATCGAGCACGAGGTAAGCTGGAGCGCTCTGCTTGTCGAACCGCGGCCGGCTTGCTCACGCTCTGCTTTCCTCTCTGCAGTACGATGCTCTCGTTGTGTAGGTCCTATGATCCGGTGGAGCGTGTCTGGGGTGTAGCTGACTTTGCTCGACCGTAGCGGAGCCGGAGGAGCTGGACTTCGCGCTGCTTTCGGACTTGCTGAGGCCGGTCTCAAGGTGCGTGCCCGACCCAGTAGTCTTCGACCCGTCCTGCTGGCTGATGAGCTCTGCCTACAGACTGCCTGCATCACCAAGCTTTTCCCTACTCGATCCCACACCGTCGCTGCTCAGGGAGGAATCAACGCTGCTCTCGGAAACATGACTGAGGACGACTGTCAGTTCGCGCGGGCTTTGAGGATCGGGGAGGTGGGGCACAGCGACTGACGATTTCGCTGCATAATTATAGGGAGGTGGCACGCTTACGATACCGTCAAGGGATCCGACTGGCTCGGAGACCAGGATGGTGAGCTTCTCCGAAGCTTCAGACGTCGGCGATCGAGCTGACCCTTTCGCTCCCTCACAGCCATCCACTACATGTGCGCACTCGCCTCGGCAGGTGACTGAGGGCCTTCGCTAACCTATTATCCATGTTCGCAGGTGCCGTGAGGCTCCCAACTCGGTTCTCGAGCTCGAGCACTACGGACTTCCCTTCTCGCGTACCAAGGAGGGCAAGATCTACCAGCGCGCTTTCGGAGGACAGTCGCTCAAGTTCGGAAAGGGAGGACAGGCTTACCGCTGCGCCGCCGCCGCCGACCGCACTGGACACGCTATGCTTCACACCCTCTACGGCCAGTCCCTGCGCCACAACACCGAGTACTTCATCGAGTACTTTGCTACTGGTGCGCTGCATTCCCTTTTCTATGAACGAGCTTCAAGCTCACTCTCTCTCCCCCTGTAGATCTCATCATGGAGGACGGCGAGTGCGTTGGAGTTATGGCCTACAACCAGGAGGACGGAACTCTTCACCGCTTCCGCGCTCACAAGACCGTCCTCGCCACCGGAGGTTACGGTCGAGCCTACTTCTCGTGCACCAGTGCCCACACCTGCTCGGGAGATGGAGCCGGAATGGTCGCCCGCGCCGGTCTTCCCCTTCAGGACCTCGAGTTTGTTCAGTTCCACCCTACCGGTATCTACGGTGCTGGCTGCTTGATCACCGAGGGTGAGTTGCATGCTGTTCTGTTCTCGTAGACCGAGCTGACCCACTTCTCGCTCTACAGGATCGCGTGGAGAGGGAGGATACCTTCTCAACTCGGAGGGAGAGCGCTTTATGGAGCGATACGCCCCTACCGCCAAGGATCTCGCCTCGCGTGATGTCGTCTCGCGTTCGATGACTGTCGAGATCCGCGAGGGTCGCGGAGTTGGACCCGAGAAGGACCACTGCTACCTCCAACTCTCTCACCTTCCCCCCGACGTTCTCCACGAGCGTCTCCCCGGAATCTCGGAGACTGCTGCCATCTTCGCGGGTGTCGACGTTACCAAGGAGCCCATCCCCGTTCTTCCTACCGTGAGTTGCCCCGTCGTCGTAGATCGTCCAGCTCGGCCCGAGAGCTGACTCTTCCTCCCCGCCCTCTAGGTCCACTACAACATGGGAGGTATCCCCACCAAGTACACTGGAGAGGTCATCACCGTCGACGAGAACGGCAAGGACAAGATCGTTCCCGGACTCTACGCCGCTGGAGAGGCCGCCTGCGTTTCGGTCCACGGCGCCAACCGTCTCGGAGCCAACTCGCTCCTCGACATTGTCGTCTTCGGTCGCGCTTGCGCCCACCACATTGCCGAGAACCTCAAGCCGGGCATGCCCCACAAGAAGATCTCGGAGGACGCCGGTATGGATAGCGTGCGCTCGCTCGACGAGGTCAGGACCTCGAACGGTCCTAAGCACACTAGTGAGATCAGGTTGGACATGCAGAAGGCCATGCAGGTGCGTTTTCAATGTTTCGTGCGCGCTCGACTCTGGCTGACCAGTTGTCTCCCTTCATCAGAACGACGCCGCCGTCTTCAGGACCCAGGAGTCGCTCGAGCACGGAGTCAAGGAGCTCGGTCGTGTGCTCGGCACATGGAAGGACGTCGGAATCAAGGATCGCTCCATGATCTGGAACTCGTGCGTTCTTGCTTCCTCCTCTCCGCCGTCTTCGCTGGCTGACCTTGTCTCCTCACTCGCAGCGATCTCGTCGAGACCCTCGAGCTTCGCAACCTCCTCACTTGCGCCGACCAGACCATCGTCTCGGCCGAGGCAAGGAAGGAGTCGCGTGGAGCTCACGCTCGCGAGGACTTCCCCGACCGTGATGATGAGAAGTGGATGAGGCACTCGGTGCGCTCCTCTTGGTCTCTCACCTCGAAGCGCAACGCTGATCCTCTCGCCCCACCACAGGTCTCGTTCCAGAAGGACATCAACGCCGACAAGGTCCGCCTGGCATACCGCGGCGTCACCGCCACCACCCTTGACGAGGCAGAGATGAAGCCCATCCCTCCATTCGTTCGCTCCTACTAAGCGACTACGGCGGCGGGCACGTACTGAGGAAGGGCAGATAGCGAGTTTGTTCCATGTATCGGTGTTGAGGCGGATGTACTACAAGTCTTGAAAACCGACCGCCAGGCTGTCCCACGAGAGCGAGCAAGCGATTCGGCTTCGGCCCTCGCTCTCGTGATCCCTTCCTGCTCTCTCACAGCGGCAGGCTCTAGTCGGACTGCTCGGAAAGCTTTGTGCGTCTCGCTCGACTGAGATCAGCTCTGCACTTCTGTACTCCGACAATCGCGAGATGGTAGCCGGCGCGAGTCGAGCGATTCCTCTTTGCTCTCCCTCCATCACCTCGTCTCTGCTTCTTCTCGGCTGAATCGCATACAGGGATGTACGGAAACGGTGAGATACACCTGTACACTGCTCTTACGCGTCCACTCATCTCTCTGCTCGCCCACAGGACCACCACGACAGGACAACGGCTGGGGAGCTCGTAGCCAAGGAGGTGGAGGCTTCCCACCTCAGCAGCAGCAACAGCAAGGCTACCATCAGCCTCCACCGCACATGCAAGGAGGAGGGGGAGGACCTCGCCATGCAGGACTCGGAGCGTCAGGCGCTGCTCCCAACCTCCCACCACCACCGCACCTTCCTCGCGCCCCCAATTTCTCCCCGGCCGGAGGCTTCTCTGGAGGCTCGCCTGCACCTGCCTGGAGTGGAGAGAAGTTCTCACTGTTCGTCGGTGGCATCGCGGATGGAGTCTCGGACGGCTGGCTCGAGAGGATCCTCGGAGTGCGTGCCCTCTTTTCCCTCGCCTGTACGCGCCTGCACCTCAAGCTGACACTGTAGACTCTCCTTAGACCGTCGGAACTTTGCTGTCCATGCGCAGGCCCTCGCCGCCTTTCGCTTTCGTCGAGTACGGCGACGCAGAGGCTGTTCTTCGCTGCCTCGAGGTCGTCAATGGCGCCACGCTCACTGGCAAGTCGGGCCAGGAGAAGGCATTACTCGTCAAAGCGGACGACAAGACCACTGCTCGCTTGGACGAATACAAAGCGTCGCGCGTCAAGAACGAGGTGAGCCGGCTCTCCCTTCGCCTCGCTTCTCTCGCTGATGTCTCTCCCTCGCAGTCCCAGGACGAGTACCTACTGCAAGCCAAGGACGATCTCGCTGCCATCATTGTCCGAATGAACGCCGGCGACCTTCCCTCCACCACCGCTCTCTCCACCGACCAATCCTCGGCCAACCCGACCTCCGGCGGTCGCTCTCTCGCCCATCTACAGGATCTCGACGCTCAAGATCTTCCCGAACAGCATCGCGAGATCGTAACGAGCGAGATTGCCCTCTTCCGCGAGCGTGCAGCCAAACGCGCGGCGGAGAAGGCTCAGATGGAAGCTCAGATGGAGGCGAGGCGGAATAGCGGTCCTGCAGCGCAGCAGAACCGGGGCTGGGGTGCAAGAGGCGGTGCTCCGTCGAGCGTGGATCCTCAGTCGTACAACAAGCCCATCGGGTTCGTGGGACACGGTCAAGCAGCCGAGGTCAAGCAGGAGGCAGCCGCCGAGCCGGTCATTGATGATGCGCAGAAGGAGCGGGAACGGGCTGAGAGGGAGCATCGTCAAGCACAAGCCATGTTTGAAGACGTGAGTCACCGACTCCGTGAGCTAGGAGCTTCAGACTGACCCTCGCTTCTCGTCCTCAGCGTCAGCGTCGGTTCGAAGCTCGTGAACGAGCCAGGATCGTCGGCTATGAGCGGGAACGGAACCGTGAGCGCGTCGTGATGGAAACGGAGGACCGAGAACGTGTCATGATGCGGGAGCGGCTGGCGACTTGGGACGACGACGTCGAGGCCGACAAGGGTCGCGAGGCCTTCTACGCCGACCGGTGAGCGTCCCTCAGCGCTTGAACGTAAGCCGAGCGTTTTCACTGACTGCTCTCTCTGCACAGACTTCGCTGGCGTGCTCAGCGCAAGCCCTTCCGCGCCCGCGAGCAGGAAGCCGACGCCAAAGATCGTCAAGCCGAGGCGACCCAGCTCGAAGCCATCAACAAGGCCTCAGAAGCCTTCCTCGAGCAACAAGCCGACCTCTTCGCCGAGATGAGCAAAGGCGAGCTCAAGACCTCGAACGGAGCCAACCCTGATGAACCGGCGGTCAAGCTCTCCTTCGGCGCGACTACAAAACCCGTCGTCAAGGCTCCTCCCCCGACGAGGGCGACGGCATTCGGATCGGCCGAGGATGAGGATGAGGGAAAGAAGAAGAGGGAGTTGATCCCGTTGAGCTACTCGGATGACGAGGATGAGAAGCCGAAAGTCAAGGGCAAGCTCTCGGCGGTGGAGCGGGAGAAGAGGGTTAGGGAGGTTGGGGTGAAGGTGCCGACTACCAAGGAGGGATTATGGAGCTACAGTGTCAAGTGGTCGGCTCTCACTGAGGTGCGCCTCCCGTCTCCTCATGCTGTGTTGCCTTGCCGCCGTCGAACCTCGAGCTGAGCACTCGCTTCCTCCCCCAGGACATGATCAAGACCAAGCTCGCGCCCTTCGCTACCAAATCGATCGTTGAGTATCTTGGCTCGGAGGAGGAGGAACTACTGAGCGCGGTGACCAGTCATCTTCGGGCTCACAAGGACGCCGCGGCCCTCGTCGACGAGTTGGAGCCGGTTCGTCTTCGCTTCCTCTCATGCTGAGGAATCTTGATTGCTTACCTCTGCTACTCAACAGGTCCTCGACGAGGAGGCGACCGAGTTCGTCATCAAAGTGTGGAAGATCCTCATTTACGAGCTCGAGTTGGCCCAAGCTGGCATCTCTCAGTGAGCCTTCCCTCCCTTCCTCCCCTTGCATTGACGGCGCCCGTAGTAACCGAGGGAAGTAATCGAGCGAATGATACACCTTTCTATCGTGTTGTATTGGAGAGAGCGACCAAGCTGAGAAGGGCGAAACAGCTCGCCGAAGCAAGACGAGCAATAGACGGGACGGCGGTTGGCGATGCCGTTCGGGGACAGTCAGGACGAGACGCCAGGCCGTCTTCTACCTGTTCAAGCTTTCGTTCGCCTGCAGTAGCGTTATCGGCGCTTTGGCGGCCGAGTTTCATGAGGCGTGACCTGCTCCTTCTTTTCGCTTGCTTGCCGAGGCCAGGAAACAAATGAGGGCGACGATTTTCTCGTTCCTGCACGACTGTCCTAGCTGAGAGGAAAGATTCCTACTGCCTTCCTTCTGTAGGCGGGACCAGCGAGCGCGCAGGCTGGGTGGTTCCGCTTTATCTACCATCGCCGAGCGCCGAGCTCGCCTTTCTTTCCTCAGCGGGTGCACGCGCCCGCTCCTCGAGAGCCTCCCGTCCCGAAATAGCTCAAATTTACTACAGTCTGTCCCCGATCATGTAGCTCGCCTTTCTGTGAGGCTTCAAGCCTTCCCGAGATCTGACCGACGTCGCCGAGCTGATCCGCCGCGCTGATGTTTCTCCCCAACTCCGCCCCCCAGCGCTCAACGGTTTACTGTGTACTTTGTATGTACCCCTCTAGCTCAGCAGAAAGCCCAGACTGCTCATCATCGCGCAGGTTCCGCAGTCCAGCCCCGACTTTATCTTCCGGGCTTGGCGGCGCCTTCCTGCTCCCTTCCTCCTTGGCGCTTTGCTCCCTGTCCCGTCTCTCGCCGTTCTGCTCTGACAATCGAAGGTTTCAAAGAGCTACTTGCCTTCTCCCCCGGCCTCTGTGCGCCTGCTGCTGTGAGCGATCGGAGCAAGCTGCTCGACCGAGCGCGAAGAGCGAAGAGCGAGAGAAGAGACCGACTTACACCTCTGTTCTGCGGCGCAGCAGCAAGGTGAGCTTGTGAAAACTTTGATCCTTTTGGAGCAGACCCGGCTGCAATGGGAGGACTTGTAGCGCGCCTCCCGTCGACGCTTGAGAGTGAGGAGCACTTTGCTCGCGGCTCCTCGTTGCCGGCTCCTCGTTGCGAGGGCTTGCTGGGTGAGCAGCAGCCTGTAGGTGCCCACCGCTAGGATGGCTCAGGTTTGAGCGAGAAGGCTATAGCGGTCTTCCCATCGCTAAGGAGGAGCAGATGGCAGCGAGCTCCTCTGGGCGCTGGATCTCAGCTTCGAGCTTGCTCCTCGAAGGAGCAGGCTGCGAGAGCTGTTGGGAGGCTTAAAGCGGTCGTCCCAGGATCGTGAGTGAGATGCTCCCAACACCCCTGGAGGGAGGAGCACTGCTTCTGCGATCCTTCGCCGAGAGAGCTTGGAGGTCGACGAGCACTTCACGCGAGGAAGAGTCGGGCCTTGATCCAGTGGCAGAGCCTATTACAGAGGCCTGCACTCGCTAGAAGGTGAGCACTATGCTAATGAGTGGTACACGCAACGACCACTCCAGAAGGATGTGGCAGGAGAAAAAGAGAGGAAGGAGGCCAAGCGAGCCGTTTTGGAAAGCTCGGCCTTGACCAAGCTCGCTACTCCCAAATTAGACGAATGGGTGCACTTTGTGCAGGAATGTACCTAGGGCTACTCAGCATGTCCTCAGCTACCTCCCCAGCCTGCTCGCCTGACTTCCGGTACGGACTCGGCTTCTCAGCGCTCGCCGAAGCGTCAGACGTTGACGCGAGCGCCCGCCTCTCACGTCCAGCGTACTCTGCCCACTCTCTGCTACGCGGCAGAGGAGGCTCTAGCACAGGTAGAGGCTTGGCTGCTCAGCGAGTGGCCGCTGAGCCGCCCCGATGCCGAAAATGGGAACGCCGAGCTTGCCCCGCTACTTTGCAAGCCGCTCGCTCGTCTCTCAGGAGCCCTCAGCCCCGGAGACAACTGCAGACGGGCGAGATTGAATTTTGTGTGTGCGATGCTGTGTGTGTGGGGGCTGCTACTAATACATAGAGATCTGGCTTCGTTGGCCTAATCAAGAGAAATCAAGAGTCCGTTCTCCCTTCTCCTCCTTTCCTACTCCTGCTCACGATCTAAGCACTCGCCTCAGCAATCGCGAAGTCCTCCACTGCCTCCACCGCAGTCCTCATCCCCGCTCCACCATGCAGCGGGTGATCCGGCCGTCCAGAATCGAGTGGCGAGGTGTTGGCGCGAAGGCCGACGCCGGTGGCTGTGTTGGCGCGCTGGTCGGAGGACGTGGAGGTGCTACTGGGAGCGCGGAAGGGGTTACCCCAGCCGAGCCGGACGCCGATGTAGTTGCGTGCGAAGAGCTCGCCGAAGCCTGTTCGAGGGGATGGAGGGGAGTCAGCCTGTGCTCCTGGCGCTCGAGAGGGAGAGAGACAAGACAAAACTCACCAAGCATGACACCGTTGACGAAGGGCAATCCAAAGTTGATGGCAATGGATGCGAGGATGGCGGGGATCTTCTTGGCCCACGAAGCTTGACGCCAGGCCGAGACGATGGAGAGGGTGAGAGAGGGAGCTTCGGACGAGGAGGGGTCCCGGGCGGGGGGCGCGTCATCGTCGTTTCGTGGAGGAGGGGAGGAGGAGCGGCGAGTGAGAAGAGCGGGAGCGGCGGATTCGGCGTCGGTGGAGGAGGTGGTGGGAAGAGGCTGAGAAGCGGCGAGGGGAGTCGACTCCTCAACGGGAGCGGGGGCGGAAGGCGTAGGTGTCGACTCTCCACCCTCCTCGAGCTCGCCCTCCTCGCCTTCTACAACATCAGCGCCGGACTGCCTGTCCTGGGCGTCGGCGGGCGAAGTAGCAGCGGGAGGGGCAGCCTCGTCGACGACTTCCTCGAAGGGCTCCCAGGTGGAAGTGGAAGAGGAGGAGCGAATAGGAGTAGGGAGAGGAGCGTGCGTGGAGGTGGAATCCTCGACGATGGGCTCCTCCTCGGAGGACGAGCGAAGCGATTCGACGACCTCCTCGACCTTGTCCTTGGCCGCCTCGACGTGCTCGCCAACCCACTCCCTAGCGTCCTGCACACTCTCCTTGATCTGCTCCACCAAGGGCTCGGCCTTGTCCTCGACATACTCGACGGCTTCCTCGACCTTCTCCCTCGCCTGCTCGAGAAGAGGCTCGGCTTGCTCCTCCACGCTCTCTACCGCCTGCTGTGCGCTCTCCTTGATCTCCTCCGCCTTCTCCTCCACCTGCTCAACAACCGGCTCCACCTTCTCCTCTACAACTTCCACCTGCTCTTCCAACGCTTTCTTGACCCCCTCCACCGCCTTCTCCACCTTGGCCTCGGCTTCCTCCCTCCTCAGCTTGATCTCCGCCGGGGTAGACACCTCGGGCGTAGCAGATTGGGAAATCTCCTCCGAGGCGCGGTCGAGCGTGTCGGCGAGGGAGGGGGTGGAGGGGAGGGCGATGATTTCCTCGACGGATGTGGGGATGGGCTGCTCCTCGACGTCGGCAGCGGGGGCGGGAGAAGGGGAGGAGGAAGGAGCAGAGGCGGCGTCGAGAGTCGCTTGAACGAGAGGCTCGGGGAGGGGAGTCCCCTCGCTGGGTTGAGGGTGCGAGTCGGAAGCCTCGGCTTGGAGGGCGATGGCGTGGACGAGCGGTTCGGGGAGGGGGGTCGATTCGGTCACTTGAGGGACGGTGGGCTCGTCCTCGACAGTCTCCTGCTTCTCCTCAACCTCGGGCTCAGCCTCAAGGGGCTTAGGCTCCGCCTGCTCGGCGATAGCGCCCTCTCCGTCCGCAGCAGCTTCGTCCTCGGCTTCGATAGCCATCTCCTTGAACGAAGGCGAAGGAGGGGTCACCTCCTTCTCCTCCGACAGTCCGAGTCCCGTAGTCACCTCCTCGGTCTTCTTGTCCTCCTCGATCGAAGCAGGTTCGGCGGCGGGCTCCGAGCCGAGAACGGGTGAGGTAGGCTGGAAAGTAGGGGCGAGGGGCGAGAGGTGCTCGGCTGCTACCTGTTCTGCTGTAGCAGGGACGATGGGAGGGGCGACGAGGGGAGCGGAAGGTTGGAACGAAGGAGCGGTTGGTCGGAAAGCGAAAGTGGGAGCCAAAGCCGAGAGCGGGGAGGAGCGCGGCGAGAGAGGCTTGGGGAGAGGGAGATGTTGCTCCGAGCGAGAGCGTGCATGTCGTTGGTTCGAGTTGGCGGATCCTGGTCCCCTGGCTGCTCCTCCTGCTGCTCCTCCCTTGCCCGCGGCGCCGCCCTTCTTGCCTGCTCCAGCACCCTTGCCTGCTGCACCCTGCACAGGCAAGCTCATCCTTTTGTTCTTGGTAGCGGTCTTTTGTGACTGCTTAGCAGGTTGCTCCTCTGTTGCTGGTCGCGAGTAAGGGGAAGCGGGACCGGTTGACGAGGGTTGAATCCTAGCCAGTGCGGATGATTTAGGTGGTTGCGGAAGGAATTGCTTGGATGCTCCAGCGTAAGAAGGGATGCTCGAGTTTGATTCTGGTCGAGTTGTACGAGAGCTCGGCGTAGGCGTCGAAGGAGCGGCGAGGGGAGAAGGGTTGGATGATGCGTTGGAGGAAGGCATCGGAGGGAAAGCGGAAGGGGAAGGTGGTAAAGGCGAGGAAGCAGAAGCTACAGGAATCTGCGAACGGTGCGCAGTCTGGGCCATCTTGTACGAATAGGCTCTAGCTGGAGTTAATTGGGAGTAAGGAAGAGTAAGAAAGCGAAAGCCGCCGAGCCTCATCAGTCGCATTTTCCTGCCGAGCCGCGTCCAAAGGGTTGCCCTCCGCCTTGTACCTCGCTACATTTCTCACCACTCGTTCGACTCGGCTCTCACCGTGCGGCACATTCTGTACCCTTCTACATCGCCCAATCGCTCATCTCTCGCGCTTCTACAGCTCCCCTCACAAGTCTCTTAATAACAACATCAAATGGCCACCGTCCTTCTCGGCGCTGGCGCCCTCTTTGGCACTGCTGTGGCAGCTCGCATGGGCCTACGAGCAGCCGCCAAGAACGGCGCAAAACTCTCCCCCATGATGGCTGCTCTCGCCGGGCAGAAGCGAGTAGGAGACGAATGGATCAAGGGCGGCTTCCAGGGCAAGATGGACAGGAAGGAGGCAGCGCAGATTCTGGGTCTCAAGTGAGTGCATGATTCTGTAGTGCTGCAGGGGATCGTTAGGGTGCAGGAAGAGCGAAGGGCGCTGCGCCAGAACGAGCGATTCTCGGGACGGTTCGCAAGGCTGTAGGAGTGTGCAGGTGCGGCAGCAGACAGCTAGGCTGTGGCTACTATCAAGCTGCACCATACTTCGTCCCCAACCTCTCAGCTCGACCCAACTCTCACACTTCGCACACGACCTTCGCCGACTGACTCAGCCTCCTTCCCTCTCGCGCAGGGAATCCCACATGACCAAGATCCGCCTCAAGGATGCTCACCGTCGGATTATGCTGGCGTATGTCCTGACCCTTCTCTTCCTCTGCTACCCTCACCTACGCCCCGCCGCCACCGAGCCATCAGCTGACCGAGCTTGGTCGACCGAGCAGAAACCACCCCGACCGTGGAGGAAGCCCATACATCGCTTCCAAGGTCAACGAGGCAAAGGTGTGTTCTCCCTTTCTCCCTCCTCTTTGCTACCCTCGTGCTGACCCGCTCTCTTGCCTTCGCAGGATCTCATCGGCAAGCTCTCCTCCTTCCTCCTTCCCCGGACGAACCAAGCTGACCCTCCTGACCGACCTACAGAGAAGACGCTGTCAAAGTAATACTACCGCCGACCTTACCCCCTTTTACCCCTACTGTCGTTCGCATTCTGTAACACCAGGCTTTCTCGGCTTTATTCCCACGTCGATCGAGCAGTCTTAGACGAGAGCGAGAGAGGCTGAAATGGGCCAAGGTGCAACCGTGGAGGTGTGGAAGGCTCCTTGTCCGCTAGCGAGAAGGTGCAGGCCCTCTGCTGCCGCCTTCGTGGTTCGAGGAGAGTCAGCTCGGCGCCGATGCTCCGCTCGTTGGACGAAGCAGAGACAGGCCCCAGGAGAGGCATGCCACCCAGCCAGACGGAGGAGTGCTTGCCCGACTCGCGACAGAACAGCACTGGCGATAGAGCTCTGCAGCATTGCAGGGACCCCTTCAGGTCGGCCCTCGCGCGGCGACGGTCGAAGGCTGCGACGAAGGCAGGATCAGCGGCCGTCTCGACAGCCTGGGGAGCATCAAGCGTATACCAGCAGCGAGATAGAGCTCTTCCGACTTGAAAGTGGTGCACGAAGAACTGGCGGGAGTGAAGGGAACGTAGGGGAGGGCTGCGAGAAGAGACGGGCGACGAGGGTCAGTTTCTGAGTCGTCTCTGAGGTGCGATAAGCCAAAATTTTCTCACTACTGATAGGAACTCCCTCAGGCCCCTGAGTAAAGGTCTTAGTGACATTGTTCTCGATGTAGACGCCCGGCGGCAACTGATCATCGCCGAGGCAAGATTCGAAGGTTCCATTCTTCATCTCCTTGGGAGCGTTGACGCCGCAGCCGACACGGTCGTAGATGTGCTCGCAGAGAGCGTAGTCGTTGGCGTAGGATGGGTCGCACGCCTTGAGGCAGAAGACGTTGGCGTTCGAGCAGTCGAGCTTCGGCGTTGGGTTGAGCCTCGGGGCTTTCCGTTTTCCTGCGATCTTGAGGGCGTCGCTTGCTGTATCTCGATGTCTCAAAGCCATGGGTCGCAAGAGAGGACATGCAGGGGACTGTCTGCGTCGTTGAGCAGTAGCGAGGGTGTCGAGCGCCGAGCAGACCGCCAGTTCGCCAAGGCTCGCCCATCTTGTTTCTCGACAGCAGCTACGACGTTCTGATGTTCTATGACTCCATTGTACTCTAAACACCCTCTCTATGAGTCCATCTACCCTGCAACAGCGTGCCCGATACCCTCATCGCCCTCAAGTCCTTCGCCGAAGAGGTCAAAGGATCGCCCCTGGTGATGCACAAATCGGCCACATCCCCCACCTCGACGGAAGCCCTCCCACTCCAAGTGGAACCTTCGTAAGCCTCTCGATGCGAGAGAGCCTGCTCGGGATGCCACCCTCCGAGCCCTTCCTCTCCTGCTCGCTCTCGGCTCACTCCTGCTGCTATGGCTCCCCAGGGCTCGAGAGGCGCAACAGGGCAGTCGCTACCCATCCGAATCTTGGCGCCGCCATCAATGAGTGAGCTGTGAGGAGGAGAACTGTCAGCGGGTGAGGACCGAGATGTGAAGAGAGAGAAGACGAACCGGTAAGGGAACGCTCGCGACGTCCTGCCCTCCCAGAATCGGTCCGCCAGCTCAATATCATCCAACAGATGCTCCGGCTGAATACTCGCGATCAAGCCCAGCTTGCCGAATGTCGAAAAGTCGCCCGGAAGGAGCATCTGCGCATGCTCTATGGAAGAGCCAGGGAGCGGGGGAGGGTCGAGAGCGGCGAAGGCGGCGAGAGTGCGAGAGTTGGCCTCGTCGCCGATGGCGTGGACGGCGAGCTTGAAGGATTGAGAGGTGCCGAAGGCGAGCATGGAGGAGAGCTCGAGGTCGGGGTAGATCCAGAGGCCGTGGTCTTGTGTTCCGGGGTAGGGATCGCAGCAAAAGGCGGTGCGAGCGCCGAGAGAGCCGTCCTATCGAGGTGGATTGTTGGGTGCAGGAAGAAGCGTCATGAGGGGGTAGCGAGGCGGAGTTGGGCAAGGAGGATGAAAGCCGAGGCGGAAGGAGGTGAGTGGGAGAGTCGGAGTGAGTCAGCGCGTCGCATTAAGCAGGATCATAGTCGATACAAAAACTCACAGTGATAATCTTGTACGGCCCGACCTTGAGCAAGCCCTCGCCTCCAGGAACATCATCGCCCGACTTGAGCCCGCGCGAGATGGCATCGTCCAGATGCTCGGTGTACATCCCAATATCCACTCGAAGGGTATCGAATCCGTTTTCAGCTCGACCAATCCAGTTTGGGATGTTGTGCTTCATCTCGAGATCCACAATCTGAGTGACTCCTCGGGCGGCGGCTGCCTTCGCCGAGGCTTGGATGAGAGGGTACAGAGCCTCCTCGCTGAGGTCGTTCAGTACACCGATGGCGTCGAATGAAGCCTTCTCGAAGAGAACGCCGTTTTGTCCGACAGGATCCACGCCGACGAATTCGAGCCCGACCGAGCTGAGCCAGCTGTGGTGATGAGAGTGGCTCAGCTTGAGTCGGAGACGGGGGAGCTGTGCTGCACGTACATCGAATGAAGGTCACCAGCGATCAAAGCGACAGGTCGACCTGGAGCGATAGTATCGAGGCTCTCCTTGGTCATGTCGGCGATGTCGGGCCATTTCCCTACTCGGCTGTAGGGGCAAACAGTCAGCATAGTGTTCAAGTACAGCTAGGTCGCTTCTTCGACCACTCACAAGTCTCTTCCGACCAGCGGCGCCGTCGAATGCCCTCCCTCCCTCTCCGCCGCATCTCGCATCATCTGTACTGCATCCTTGGCCGACCTGGCACCGGATAGATCCACTCGAGTCCTATTGAGCGTCCACGCTGTGAAATGCGTATGCGCATCCACGAGCGAGGGCCCGAGATACTGCTCTCCGCGCAAGTCGACGACCTCGCCTTCCGTCGAAGTGGGGTGGGAGGTTGAGATGGAGGCGACATGGCCATTGGTGATGACGACCGTGTAGGTCGATCCAGGCTTATCGACCAGCAGCGCGTTAACGAAGGTGAGGGAGCTCATCTTTGAGCAGTGAACGGCGAGAGGGAGAGCAGCGAGGTTGCTGAAGCGGGGGAAGGCGCTTGGGCGCTTGGAGGCTTGAGCCGACGCTCTATAAGAAGCTTGCGCTCGAAAGGCTCCGAGCAGTGAGAGAGTAGAGCAGATTGCAAGCGGCTCTGCGGACTGTCGCCCTGCAACACAGCTCCGGTCGTCTCGACTTCGCCGAATTGAGTGCCGAACTGAGCGCCGAGCTCTCGCTTGCAGCTCTCGCTCTCGACTCTTTTTCTTCATCTTCTGCAGGTCATCATCACGGCCACAAAACTTGTATTATCATAGTGTCCGCTGAATTGTAGGGGGTACGAAAAGGAGGGAAAGACCGAGGAAGGTAGTATGCTGATGAATGCGAGGTTGCGTATCGTGAAGGGGAGCTAACGATCCATGCCCAACTGTCCGTAGTAAACCATCGAGGCGCAAAGAGGCGATCAGAGGAGGGCGGCGACGAGTCCGACGAGGGCAAGAGCTCCTCCGACGGGGAGGATGCGCTCGGCGCCAGAGGAAGGCGCAGAGGTGGCCGAGGGGGCGGATCCGGAAGCGGCGGATCCAGAGTTGGCCGACGAGCCAGCAGGGGCGGCACTGTCGGTGGCAGCAGCCGAAGAGGAGGTCGAAGTCGCCGAGGTGGAGGTCGACGAGGACTGCGTGAACCGAGACGAAGTTCAGCGGCTTCCTAGGAAGCTGTAGCACATCAAGACTCACGCTAGCAGCCAGGTAGAGCTCGTTTGATTGGAACGTGGTGCAGGAGGAACTGGCGGGAGTGAAGGGGACGTAGGGGAGAGCTGCGAGAAGAGACGGGCGCCGAGGGTCAGTTTCTGAGTCGTTTCTGAAGGCTGAGAAATGGGCACACTACTGATAGGGACTCCCTCAGGTCCCTGCGTAAACGTCTTAGTGACATTGTTCTCGATGTAGACTCCCGGGGGGAGCTGATCATCGCCGAGGCAAGATTCGAAGGTGCCGTTCTTCATCTCCATGGGAGCGTTGACGCCACAGCCGACACGGTCGTAGATGTGCTCGCACAGTGCGTAGTCGTTAGCGTAGGAGGGGTCGCATGCCTTGAGGCAGAAGACGTTGGCGCCCATGAAGTTGTGCCACTGCGAAGGAAAGGGTCAGCCTCGGCTCGAGGGGAGTCCAAATCGTCATGGAGGCGGTGTAGAGCGGTGGGAGCGGTTCGAGTAGTAGGGAGAGCGAATGAAGGGAGGGCGAGTGAAGGGAGTGCGCAAGGAGGGGCGGAGAGGAGAAGGCTCGAACTCACTTGGACGACCTGCTTAAAGTCGGATCCATTGACGATAGCGGTCGAGTTGAGGTTACCGTTGAAGGCTTGGGTGAAGAGGAGACCGCCGAGGGGGTTGCCGCGCTGTAGGATGTCAAGGTCAGCTTCAACGTCTCGGTCGAGCGGCTCGGCGTTTGGGTTCGACTCACGTTGTCGGCTCCGTGAGGGTCCATTTCTCCTCCATCATCGTCGGAAGCAATGTCAATCATGGCCTGGTCGATGAAGCCGGTGACTGTAGGAGAGCAAGATCGTAAGCGTGGGCGATTGGGCTTGGAGGTCGGTGCTGCGCGGGGAAGCGGAAGCGGAGCTCACCCTGGACGTAGTGGGGGGTCTTGACAAAAGTGACACCCTGCAGAGCACCAGCGGGGATGGTGCGAGCGCCGTACTTCTCTCCCTGAGTGCACCAAGCGACCCTGCGAGGAGGTTCGGCGATGTCAGCTTGAGCAAAGGTGGCCGACGATTTTGACCAGATGGAGGCGGCATTCTCGCCAAGAAAGCAACTTACATCTCTCCCTCAATGTTCCCAACGACTCCGCCAGCCTCTTGAGGACCCCAGAGGCAGAAATCGTCGAGCGAGTTGATGATGGCGGTCTGACACAGCGAGTCGGGTCCGGCGGTCGTCGAATTGCATACATTGTAGCCTGACTGACGGCCTCGCTCGCCGGTGTCAGTGTCGGCTTGGTAAGGCTTGAGTAGGCGGTACATCAAGGTCAGCATCATCGTGGGCAGTATCGGCGGCGACGATCAGCTTTGAGCGTAAAGGCTTGGCAGGCGCTGTAAGGCTACTCACGAGGTTCTTGTAGTCGAAGCGCTTTGCTGCCAGGGCTGTAGTTTGTCCTGCGACCAGGGAGACCGACAGAGTGGCGACAAGGGCCAAGGGAGCGAGAACCATCGTGGAGCGGAGGCGGAGGTCGGGAGGACTGGGCGGAAGGGAGGCGGAAGCACGGAAGAGCTTCTGTAGGGGAGTGGGCGGTCGCTGGGAGGGTTTTAGACGACTAAGGAAACGAGTGAAGATGGGGAGGGCGCTGGGAGGGAGGTTGTGGTAGGAGGGAGAAAGCTCGAGAGGCGCTGTCAATCGCCAAGGCAAAGTCTTGGAAGTTGCTGTTTATATTGGACCGAGCGCAGTGAGGGCAGCTTGAGAATGCTGTCAGGGTTGTATCTGAACAGCTGCTGCTTTGCTACAGGTCGAGCTGTCACCCCTCTTGCACCTCCGCCGGCGCACGACCCGAGGCTGTGGTTGAGCGATTCCTGCCTGTATGCTCCCGCCGACTGGACGTCCGCCGAGCCCAGTAGGAGTCAGATAAGCTGTACTAGACTCGAAACGCCTCCCCTAATTCTCGGCGGAGCGTCGGACGTCTTCCGCTCCTCTCAAAACCGTCGCTCAACATCGCCGAACCTTCGCAGAGGCGCCGGCGGAGCAGGCCTGAGGAGGGGCAGAGAGTACAGAGCGCCTCGCATGCTGCTGTAGAGCTTCGAAATGCGTCGTCACTCGTTCAAATTTCCCCTCGGGGCAGGGCAATGATGCCCTGAAGGAGCCTTCGTCGAGCAAGTACGCTCGCTCCTTACGTTACGGACGATCAAAGTCAAGCTGTATGCTTTTGCATCGCCGAGAGGGTAGCTATCATCTTGTAAGAGTGCCACAGCCCTCCACTTGCTTCTCCACCCCCCTGCTGAAGCGAGACGAAGAGCACCGAGTCAGCGCCCCCACGCTCGCCGAGCGCCCAAAAGACTTCTAGAGCTCACCTTCACCCTCGCTTCCTATTCTCAAGCAAGTCTCATCATCAACTTCAACGCGATTCCTCTCGGCAGCTCCCCTCCCTCCTTCTCACTCGACAGGATCATCTCCTTCATCGCCTTACTCTCCTTGACCTCCTTCCAATTCTCCACCGCAAAGTTCACGAGCATGTCGCCCACCTCGGGAAAGGAAGCCGCAAATTCGGTAAAGAGCCCGAGAGCGATGTTCTCAACGGTAAGCTGCTCCTTGAAGACGGCGAGAGCGAGATTGGAGAGGTCGGTAAGGGTGAGGAAGTGGGCGAGACGGTAGACGGACTTGGGGGAGACAGAGGGTAGGATCGAGCTATTGTTGCTGAAAGGACGAGCAGGTGCGTTCAGCTGGGTCGGAACCTGAGAAGTGTCGAAAGCAGGAGCCGAGGCCGAGCTGATGTTGCCGAACTCGATGTGCCCGCTCTTGAGATAGAGCAAGACCGCCGTGTAGGTCTTGTGGGCAAAGTTGTTCACGACAACGTCGTGGAAAGGAGTGTTGCAGGCGAAATCGCCTTGCTGCGCCGTGCCGCCGAGCTGAGAGTCTCCCTCCTCGTCCGAGTCGCTGAAGCCGACAATCGATCCACCGCCGTTGACCGTAGACGTAGAGCGTATCGTCCTATCTGCAGGGGCGATTTTTTGACCCTCGGCGAAATCGGTGCCCAGCAAAGCGGCGAAGTAAGGCGAGGAAGCTTTGAGGAGCTCGGCGTTGGCGAAGAGCTCGCGGTTGGAGGCAGGGAAGTAGAAGCGAACGTCATTGGGGTGGAGGCTGAGGAGAGAAGCTTATGTAATGGCGTCATCAGCACCGCCGAACCGTATCTGAGCCGCTGCACGAGCAGAGGACTCACCAAGGTCGGTCGCTACGCTGAGGTTGGGGGCGTAATCGACCTGCCCCTGCACGCTGAGCCGCGCGTACGCCTGGGGATTGTTACCACTGTAACCCAGGATCCAAGTCTGGGCTCCAATTGCGTAGGCAGGGAAGGTGCGAGAGCCTTGCTGGAGGACGAGCGGCAATCGCCAGAGTCGAATGCGCTTGCCTGCACAGTTGTACAGAGCGAGGGCTAGCTTCGGGGCCGCAGCGCTTCGTGCACCTGTCCAGGAGAGCGACAAGTTGAACTCGCCCGCCGTTCCACGAGGCCCCCCCGACAACAGCCAGTCTCCAACGCTGAACAACGCTGAAGATTCCGAACGGCGCTGAAATCTTGTGCGAGCACGGCTTGGTGACGTCAATGTGAGGCTCGAAGGTGTGACGTTGGTGCGCCATGTTGTTGCGAAGCGAGGCGAGTCGAAGCGAGCGAAGGCAGGAGAGAAAGGAAGCTCGGCGTCGAGTCGCGAAGTCAACGACGCTACTCGGAGTCGTTGGGTATCCTTCCTGTTACATCCTGGGGGTATATGTAAAGATCTACTGCTGATCTATAGCTCAGTCGACGGACACGCCCTTCGTCCTGAGGTCGTCTCGCGCTTCTTTGATTTCCTGGAGTCGGCGAGGAGCAGGGAGAGGGTCAGCAAGCAGCTTTAGTCATCTCGTACAACTCGAGTCGCCTTCCCGCCCTCCGAAAGACAGCAGAAGACGAGGGGACGAAGCGCGGCGACTCACCTTCATCAGCTCCTCGTAAGCTCCCTCACATTCGCCGAACGTGAGCACTCCCATCCCGAGCTCCCACAGACAATAGCTCCCCAGCGCTACGAGCAAGTTGAACGGCAGCTGCAGGTCGTCAAGAAGGAGCGAGAGATGCTCGTCAGCTTTCAGCGGCTCGTGCTCATCTTCAAGGAGAGGCTCAACGCACGCAAGGGACGATCTGATCTCGAACAGAGTCATCGATGAAGGGTGTTGGTAGCAGGTGGACCCAGAGGGAGAGGTAGACGACGAGGAGAGCCGCTCCAGAGCTTGCGAACTTGCTCTGGCGGGTCATGGGCGAGTGCTGAGGTGGTGCACAAGTGATAGGTTCGAGGTGGATGGTAGACGAGTTGGTATGTGCTTTGCGGAGCGGCGAAGGCGAGAGATGAGACGAGCGAGTGTTGAGGGAGCGGGTAACCTGCGCGAGCAGCTTCGCAGGCGCGTAAGGTCGACTCCAAAGAGCTGCAGAAACTTGCCTAGACTCACGAGCGCCCTTTCGACCTCTAAGTAGCTCAACGCTTGACGCTCCAGAGCTGCATCGCAGACTCGACTCCATCTCGGCGCTCCTTCGGACTTGGCAGCTCCCGCTCGAGGGGAAAAGTACGAGACTACAAGGGCTCTCTCGAGCGATGTTACAACGATCACAAGCATAACGCGTCAACACTCCAACGACCTCGCTCACTTCTTCCCCTTGCCCTTGCCGCCCTTCTTGTCCGCCAAGCTCATGGCACCTCGTCCACCGGTGAGCTTCTTGACCGCTTTCCTCTCGTTGATGAGGTCGCCAGCCGAGACGTCCTTGCCAGCGGTAGGGGCATCGTCCGAGACCTTGGTGCGCTTGTTAGAGGGGGTGGCGCCGATCTTGTGGAGGATGTTCATCGCCTTGGTGCGCTCGGCCGAAGCGTCGACCTCATTTGACAGGAACTGTGGTGCGTGATGAGAGGGGAGAAGGAGAGAAGATAGAAGTGGGAGGGAGAGGAAACAGGTCAGCAAGCGCGAAAGTCACGCAGAAGAGTCCGACTGGGACAAACCTTGCGCTTGACATTCTTCTCCTTCTTCTCGCCCTCGAGCTTCTTGTCAAACTTGCCCAGACTGGCTGTGCTCATCTTGGTCACCTTGAGTTCCCTCTCAATCATCTTCTTGCGCGCCTCCCGCTCCGAGTTGTTGGTCGCCGCCGACTTGGTCTGAGTCGCTGCGTTGGCCGCCGCGCGCTGCAGGTTCTTGAGACGCTGCTGCTCGTTTTTGGCCACTCGCTCCTTGCGCTCCTTCTTCGAGTTGGCGACGGGGTCAAACTCGGGGTCTGTTGGAGGGGAAGGAGAGGTTAGCAATCACTCGACCGAGCTTTCGACTTCGGCGCGAGATCAGCGACTCACCGGCGTTGCTGGGCACCTCGACGATCCACTGGTTCTCGAGCTGCTTGTTCTTTCCCTTGTATCCCCACTTGGGAACCCACTCCTGTGTCTCCTCATCGAAGACGAGACGGTCGCGACGGGGCTTGGGGTCGATTCCCTTGGTCGCGGCGAAGGCCTGCCACTTGGTCATGGGAGCGGCCTTGGGGAGCTGTGAGATGGCGAAGGGTTGTCAATAAGCTTCCCTAAGGTTGACAAAGCTACAGAGCTACGTACAGGCTTCTCACGGGGCAAGGCAGTGGAAACGGGAGGGAGCTCTGCGACGATTCCGTCGTCGACGATGCGAGTAGGGCGGGACCAGATCTCGTTGACGAGGAGCTGGATACCATCGCGAGCGTTCATGAGGAGAGCCTGCTCCTTGTCCTGGCTGTAATGATGGCAGAAGCGAGGGTCAGCTCCGAGCGAAGAAAGTGCGGGCTTTGCAAGGGGACGAACCTGTACTCTTCCTCCTCGATAGGGTTGGGGTCAAAGACGGCGAGGAGGCCCAAGTCGAGCTCTACGGGGATTTCCTTGGGTACATGGATCGCCTTGCTGTTTTACGGGAGAGAAAGCGAGGTCAGTTTTGTTGAAGAGTGCGGGTTTGCTGTTTGAGGAGCGCAGTGGAGCAGAGAGCGTACTGCTTGTCGTTGGTAGCTTGAAGGAGCTCGGAAACGTCTAGTGGTGCAGCAGCCATTTTGGAGTCGAGAGAAGCGAGAGACGAGAAGGAGGAGGAGAGCGAAAGAGGCGGAGAGGGAGACTCGACCTTCGCAGCTGGCCTCGAATTGGACTAGAATTGAAACTCGACTAAGGAACTTTCGCTTACCCTCAATTTACCCGCCCAGGGGCCAGCGCGTCTCTCGGGAGCTCGGCTCTCTCCCTCTTTCGCTGCTCTCTTCACCTAGACTATGCCACGACATTACTCGGACGACGAAGGGATGCAGGAGGATAACCAACAAGAGCCAGAGGAGGATTATTACTCGGAATCAGACCAGGAAGGAGGACCCGCTACAGCTCAGCAGCGGTGAGCTCTCCCGTCTCGAACGCGTGCCAATCTCAGCGCTGACCAGTCTGCACCTCATTACACCTTGACGCGCCTTCTTTTCTATCTCCTCTGCACCTCTCACGCTCTCACCTCAACTACAGGAAATACGAAGCACTCAAACCGCCCATCGCGTCGCTCTGCTCAGCTCTCGGAGGAGTCGAAGAGTTTAGGACAGAGGATGGCGACATCTACTCCGAGTACAGTCTGGGAGATCAAGTCGTCGGTACGCTCCTTCTCTTGCTCCCTTCTCGCTAGCAGACAGCTCACCTTTCGCACGCGACGCGACCGCGCTTTCGCTTTCGCACAGGCTGTCTCAAGGATTTGAAGAGGTTCTGGCGCATGGACGAGCGAGACGACGATAGGACGGTCGCTCGCATCTTTCACGACGTTGGACTGCTCAAGAACGACCTCATCCCCATCCTCCTCTCCACCCTCGGCACCAGCGCAAAGGGGGATCGTATCGCTCTTGCTTGTGGTGCGTACTGAGGTCCCCTTCACGTTGCTCTTCGGACCTTGGAGCTCACCTCAATCTCTCACCGTACAGTCGAGCTCATTGGCGCCATGACCTGGCCCATCAACGTCGCCGAAGAGCTTCGGGATGCTCAACTCCTCGACGAGCTGCGCAAGTCCATCGACTACACCTCCCTCATCTCGGCCCAGCTCTCCTACAAGGCCATCATTCTTCGCACGGGCGCTCTGAGGGCCATGTTCCAGCTCATGAGCCCCGCTCTGACCAAGACGAGGAGGTGAGTTGCTCGGCCCGGGTTCTCGAGAAGGCCAAGACGCCGCTGACAACTTCGGCGCACAGGGAGAGGACGACCAAGGACGAGAACATCATCTCACTCGTGCTTCATACCTTCCGCAACCTTGCTGCCCTCAAGGACCGAGTCTCCATCTCCGACTCGGCGGATGCCATCGAGCAGTCAGGCCTTCAGGTGAGCTTCGACCTGCCTGTTCGTATCTCGTGAATGCACCTGACCCTCTCCTGCATCATCACAGAGCGAGTACATCCAGCAGCTCGCCTCGGAGCAGATCTTCGACCTCCTCATCGCCATCGCCCACAACGCCGAGTCGACCGAGTACGCTCCCTGGAACATGGTCGCCCTCGACATCTTCCACCTCATCTTCCGCTGCGTCAAGCCGACCGAGCTGATGACTCCGACCAACAAGGTGCGTGCGCAGAAGGAGGAGGAGACGGGCGAGAGCTAACGAGAGCGACGGACGAACAGATCGACGAGAACAGGCTCAAGGATCTGCTCGACCTCGAGGGCAAGAAGAAGAAGACGGCGGCCAAGCTGTCGACTTCTCGCCACTCTCGCTTCGGCACCACTATGGCGCTCAAGGCGGTAAGTTTCGACGCGCCGAGTTAAGCTCCATGCTCAGCGACTGACCCGCTCTCTTCCTTACCGCAGGGCAAGCAGCAGTACATCATGCACAAGCAGTCGACGCTTCACGTCGGCGCTGAGCAGACGATGGACAAGATCAAGAGGAGCAAGGCCAAGAAGATCCGGCAAGACGTGAGCGAGACCTGCGCCCCTCCCTCGCTCCCGCCTTGCTTACCCTCTCGCACATTCGAACAGGACGATCTCGCTCCTCCTTCCCACCTCCGACCAGAAGCTGTCGAATGCCTTCGCACGGTGGCCCTCTCCTTCCTCGACTCGGCCTTCAACCGTTCGTTCTGGCTACTCCTCCGCCTGCCGCACTCGCTGACTCGCCTGTGCCAACAGCCTTCTTTTCCTCGGTCCTCAAGGATATCCGCATGGAACGCCTCAAGGTCAAGGAGTCTGACACGATCCGCTTCCTCTTCCTCTCGCGCTTCTTCCTCGAGTTCTTCCTCCTCGTTTACCACGACGAGAAGCGACAAGGCATCGACCCGCAGAGCGAAGAGGGTCACGACTTTGACCTGATTGCCGAGATGACGGAGCCGCAGAGCATTGGGTTCGTGACGACGAGGATGAAGTCGGCGCTGGAGGAGAAGCCGCCATTGTGGATGGACATGCACGCCGGCATTGACTGCTACATCCAGATTGTGCGTTACTCGTCATCCTACGTACTTCTTGCCAATGCTGACCTTTCTTCACGCACCAGCTCCTCGTCATCGAAGCGCTTCAGCTCTCAGGCGTCCAGGATCACATCGACGTCGCCGAGATCCTCCAGCACAAGCTCTACTACGAGGCTGAGTCGCTCGATATGGTCCTCAACGTCATCACGAGGTACAAGCAGCAGTCGCACAAGTGGGTCATCACCATTCTCCCTCACCAGAGCAGAAGCTGACCCTCCGCGATGGCTATAGGTACCTCGACTCGGTCATTAACCTCTCCTACGTCCTCCTGCGCATGCTGGAGAAGTATAGCAAGTCCAAGGCGTACATGTACGTGCGCAAGAAGAAGTCGAGGGCTAGCAAGAAGAAGAAGAACAGTGAGTCTGGTCTCGCCGAAGGGTTGGGCAGAGCTGACGCCTCGCGATGCTAAAGAGGACTCGGGGCTCGACGAAGGCGATGGAATCGGTATGGGAGACGAAGAGGAGGACGAGGTCGACCGCAGCGCCCCTTCGTTCGCCGAGCATGCTTTCAACTTCAACCATTTCGAGGAGGTGGGTATCGGAGCTGCTCACTCAGCTCACTCGCCTCTGAAGCTGACCTTACACCTACAGCGATTCGCCGAGGAAGCCGTCCTCGACACCTTCGTCATCTACCTCGAGAGCTACAAGTCGTTCCAGGATCCCGAGCAGCTCAAGCGGATCGTCAGCTTGATGCACAGGCAGGCCGTCAAGACCAAAACCGAGAGTCTCTTCTTCAAGGTGAGCGACTGGACAGTTCCTCGACCGTGGGAGTATTCGCTGAACTCCCTCTTTCCATCGCAGCCCTCGGTTCTCGAGCTCTTCCAGCGAATCCTGCAGGACGAGGCTCTTTCAGCTTCCAAAGATCAGCAGTCTTCGGACCTAAAGAAGCTCGTCGAGTATATCCTCAAGAAGTTCTTCAAGGCGGTCAAGGAGAAGCCAATGCTCCTCGTCGAGGTGCGCCGGTCAACCCTCTGAAATCAGCGCCGAGCTGACTGACGAGACCCTCTCCCTCTTCCGCAGGCTTTCTTCCCCAAGTCGAGCAAGCAGCTTCGCAAGTCTCGTCTCGGCGATGTCGACTACTACGAGTCGAGTGAGGACGAGGGAACAGGCTTCAAGGTTCGTTCAGTCACTGCGACTTCGTCTTGGCGCTGAACTGATCACTCGTCTCACAGTTCCTCAAGTCGGGCGAGGTCGAGGTTCAGCCAGGCTTCTCGCTCACTCAGCAAGTCGGTATCGCTGTTGCATGTCTCGTCGACGCTGGCGA
Source organism: Leucosporidium creatinivorum (assembly GCA_001600635.1). Lineage (NCBI taxonomy): Eukaryota > Fungi > Basidiomycota > Microbotryomycetes > Leucosporidiales > Leucosporidiaceae > Leucosporidium > Leucosporidium creatinivorum. Next base: position 878,241 of record BCKL01000005.1, on the reverse strand, counting down.
CTTGTCCCTCGTCGAGCTCATCCAAGCTGTATGTCATACTTCCCTCTGTCTCGCTCTCGCGCTGGCTCATCCGTCGGTTTGATCAACAGCAACTCGTTCTCGCGTCCGCTGCACGCACCGAGATCGTCCTCACCACCGACGGCGACAACTCGGCGGAGCCAGAAGAAGACGACGGCTCGGACGAGGCGCTTCGCAAAAAGGCTTCGCGACTGGCAGGACCGAGCAAAGACGCTGTCGCGCTCTTCTCGCCTCATGTTGTCGACTTTGGAGGCGAGGAGACTACCAAGGCGGCGACGGTCAACGCTCACTTCAAGCTGCTCATGACGCTGCTGCAGTGGGAGAAGACCGAGGGTGAGCCGTCTCAATTACTCGTATGTCGTTTCCGCCGTCGCTGACTCGATGCCCCGCGTCTGCAGTCCCCGACAGCGACGAGCTCGTCTGGTCCATTCCCACCTCCCTCATGCCCTCCACTCTCGACGGCGACCACAAGATCATCGCCGACTTCCTCCTCGACCCCGTCGATCCCAACGGCAAGACCGCCGCCGACCTCCTCCGCAAGAAGCGCAAGGCGCCTGTCCGCAAGCGCAAAGAGCGAGCGCCGAGGCTCAACTCGGATGGCGAGGAGGTCGAGGAAGAGATGGACGCTCCGGCGAAGAAGAGGCAGAAGAAGAGGAAGGAGGAGGTTGAGGCGTACAAGTCGGCGCAGTTCATCGAGGATTCGGATGATGATGAGGCTGCCGACGCTGCCTTCTTCGCTCGTGAAGCCGAGGTGAGTCGGTCTCGATTCGAAGAGAGGAAGCCTGAAGAGCCAAACTGACCTCTTGTCCCCTCCGCTACTGTTCACCTCCCCTCTCGCCTGCTTCCTGTCCTCTCTCACCCTCTCCCCCGCCCCAGCTTCGCCTCAAGATCGCTCAAGGAGTCGTCGTCCCCGTCGCTGCCACCGGAACGAAGGCCAAGAAGATCAAAGCCACTGCCACCGCCTCCTCCGCCGCCAAGTCCAAGTCCAAGTCCAAGGGCAAGAAAAAGCAGCAGGGCAGCGACAGCGACAGCTCCGAGGGCGGCCAACGAGTCACTCGCCGGCCAAAGAAGGGACCCAAGAAGACCACGTTCAATTCGGAACTGGTCAGTGACATCTCGGACGACGACGAGTTGATGGGCAACCTCGAGAAGATGGTCGCCAAGGAGGCGCAGGCGCAGGGTACTTCGACGAGTCCGAGCGACAGCGGGAGGAAGCGGTCGGCTTCCGTCACTTCTACGCTCGAGTCGTCGCCTGCTCCCTCGGCGGCCAAGGTGGTGCAAAAGTTGACGGCGGGCAGTGATTCGGACGAGGAGGAGGCTGTGGGCGCCGTGTCGCAGGCGAAGAAGAGGAGGGTGGTGCTCGACTCGGATGACAACGAGTAGGGGTTTAGGTGGCGGCAGCTGGTGCTTAGTGTGTGTGTTGTAACTCGCAATCGCTGTTTAGTCTTTTCTCGTCAGCTCCGCCTTAGCACCGAGAGCTCGCTTCGGTCGCTTCGATAGTGCTGACAGGGTCCATTGCTGCGCTAAACACAAGGCTATGTAGGTGTAGATGAAAATGACTAAGTGTCTGTGGGGAGCCCCGCTCCCTTAACTTCACTGCATCGAATGCCTCGGTGGTGCCGCTCCTGGAGGGAGCGAAGCGCGAGTACCACTTGAGCCCGAGGTGGGTGAGCTCGGAGGCTGCTGGTCGGGGAAGGCGCCGCCCAGCGAGTTGCGCGAGCGGTGGGCGCCCTGCGAGCCGTTACCGCCTTGCTGCGACGAGGTTCGACGAGCACGCTGGACGACTCGCATGCCTTCGGCGCCGGCGACGGGTCCCGAGTCGACGAGGGAGACTCCACGAGGTTTTGAGGCCTCACGAGGTGGTCGTTGTTGAGGTTGCGGCTGCTGCGACTGCTGCTGCTGCTGCTGAGTGAAGGGGTTGCGAGAAGGGTTCGAGTCCATGGGAGAGGCGGAGCTGGAGCGAGGGGCGGCGGAAGAAGGGTAGGGGTAGCTGGGCTCAGACGAGCGTCCATCTCGGGAGGCGGCGGATGGGAGCGACTCGGGCTCGGCGTACATGATGCCGTCGTCGCGTGCGGTGGGGAAGGAGGAGCCATCCATGGGAGGAGAGTTGACGCCCCGGCGGTCGACGAGGATGGCTTCGCGCTCGAGCTCATCCGAGTCGTAGCCTTCGGCGTACCGAGGGTACTCGTACGCTTGCTGAGGGTGTGCGTCGTAGGACTTGGTGGGGAGCTCGGGAGGGGTGTGGATGTCTTGAGGGATGCTCGAGGTTGAAGAGGCTGGGCTGGAGCGTTGCGCCGCGAGAGGTGCAGGGAGCTCGAGGGTGGCTGGGTACCTCGAAGGATTGAAACCGCCTTCCGATGGCGAAGAGCGACGGAAGAAGGTCTCGCCAGCGCCCGAGCCGCTGCCTGGGAGCGAGGCGTACGTATCGGCAGACTGCGAAAGGAGAAACGGAGTCAGGACTGTGCAACGCATCAAATCAACGCTCAGCTCACCGAGACGACCGAGTAGCGATTGCTAGCCGACCTCTGAGGCGAACCAGCGCGGTGGATGATGTCGTAGGTCGAATCGCGCGAGTGGTTGCCGCTCTTGTACCGCCGGTCGCGCTCGAAGTCGACCCATCGCTTCATGACGATGTGCGACGAGTCGAACACTCCATCTTTGTCAGTATGGGCGGCGCCGTCGTCACCGACAATCTTGCGAGTTTGACCCCTGCGAGTGAGACGGGCGTCAGCGAGTGGAACTGGAGTGTAGCCGAGCGAGCATGGCTCACCAGGAGAAGTCGTCCATGTGGAGGAAGGCGTAGAAGGGAAGGACTGGGAACGCAGAGAGAGGTCAGCAGGAAGTAGAGATCTTCGGTGAGAAAGAACGGCCTCACCAAAGTTCCAGATGGGCAGCGACATGAGGTAGATGAGCATCCATCCGAGGTAGGCGACCTTGCGGGAGGTGACGACGATGAGGACGGCGGGAATACCGAGAATGATGGCGAGAAGGATTAAGGAGAGGACGGGCTTGACAGTGCCGGGGATGATGGCGACGACGATGAGGTAAAGAGTGAAGGCGATGGCGGCGGGGAGAACGAGAGTACCGGCGAGCTCCATGAAGACTAAGGAAGGAGAGGTCAGCCTGTGGATTCCCCGCGTGGAGAGGCGAGCGAGCGGCTACTCACTGACGAAGCGCATGCTGAAGCAGAAGACTCCGCACAAGTCGGGAACTACGAACAGCTCGAAGAGGTTGTGGACGGTCGAGTTGATCCAGCGACGACGTTGAGAGAGGAGGACGCTGAAGGTATCGGGGACGACCGTCTTGCAGACGGCTTGGGGGCAGAACATCATCTTGCGCCGAGGGAAGGTGCGGAGCATGAGGGTGGTGAGGTAGCGATCTTCTCCAAGGAGGAGAAGATTCTTCTTGTGTAGCGTGTCGACGACGTTCTCCGAGTAGTGCATGACGATGTCGGGGTTGGCGAGGACGGGGACCCAGTAGCCATCTCCCCCCTTGGGCGCCTTGATGCGGTACATCGAGAAACATCCGGGGAGGCACGTAACTCCTCCGAACATCGACTCGAAGGCCTTGGTGAGGTGGTGGGAGACGTAATACTCGAAGACTGCGCGAGGGAGAGGGAAAGGTCAGCTTCGGCGACGACGAGGAAGAGGCGAAGCGGGTCTCACCTTGAATCATCGTGACCCAGGTCTCGCTCTTATTGGCAATCTTGGTCTCTCCACACAATCCCATGATCTCGGGGTCGTGGACCATGCAGGCGACCATGCGCGAGACCGAGTCGGGGAAGATTTTGGTATCGGCGTCGACCTGCACGTTGCGCGTGGGTAGGAGCAAAGTCAGCTTCCATCCTACTTGCCTCTCCCCCGAGCCAGCCTCTCACTCACCATGAGAACCGTCTCGTAGCGGTCTGGCGAGACTCCCGTGCAGCGCCACATCGAGTTGAAGAACTCGTACTCGAAGGTGGTCATGCGCTCGTCGAACATGACCTTCTGGAGGAAGGACATGAGGACGATCTGCGAGTCACGCTTTCCTCGGTTGCCGGGTTTGGCGTCGTTCATCTCGGAGGGGTTGCCGACCTTGGCGACGAGCATCATCGGCACGCGCTGCTGCTTGCTCATCTCGACCGTGTTGTTGTCGTATTCGTAGAATCCAGCGTAGACCTTGGCCATGTTGTGGCGCTTGTGGCCGTCGGCGATGGCGACGTAGGAGAGGGCCTCGACGTCCTCCGAGGGAACGACGAGCTCCTTCATCATGCCGAGGACAATCTCGGGGGTGGTGAGACTGTTGCCGGATCCCTTGACCATACCGTCGGCGATGACAAGGATGACCTTGTGCGAGTTGGGGTAGTCGGTCGTGGCGAGCGAGTCGAGCGTGGTGCGAAGTCCCTCGACCGATTCGGAGTAGGCGGTGACGAGGAGGATGGTGTGTGCGAGAGGGTAGTTGAAGGGTTGGTAGTCGGCGGGAGGTTGAGGAACGACGTCCTCGGGAGGGAAGGGGCAGGCGCCGAGGTAGCCATCGCCGGCGGAGCGAGTGAGGGCGTCGAGCTGTTGTACAGGCGAGGTCAGCTAGGGCTCTTAAACAGGCTTGGAGCGTGAGGCTGATGACTCACTCCGTATCCAGACGCGGGGAGCGAGGTCGATGAGCGCGAAGCGGCGGGTCCACCGGGCGAGTCGGGCGGCGAGTTCCTCATGCCCATGCCGAGCATGCTCCGTCCTCCACTCAAGCTGGGCGTCATGCTTGAGCTCTTGCGATACTCGCCGTACTTGGAATCTCCTCCCCTCGCCGAGCTGGCAATCGCTCCTCCTCCGCCCTTGACGAGGTCGCCCTTGGTGAAGCGACTCGTCTTGGGCAGCATCGACTTCTTCTGCGCCTTGGCGTTGGGGCGGTACCGAGCGGGGGCAGGGCGGTAGATGTCGTCCGTCCAGTTCTCAATCTCGGCGGCTCGAGCTCGGCGCTGCTCATACGTCTCGTCGGGGAACTTGCCGACCTTCCACGAGAGGAACCAGCCGAAGAGGACGGCCATGAAGAAGCGGATGGCGACGACTCCGATAATGACGACGAGGGAGACGTAGAGGACGATGTCGGAGGCGACGCACCCGAGCGTGACCGAGTCGACGAAGCCGACGCGAATGGTGTCGATCATGCACTCGGCGACGGCGCGCTGGCCGCTCGAGACCATGAGTTGGGTGATGTCGCGGCCTTGGAACGAGGCGTTGCTCGACTTGATTTGGTCAAAGAGGGCGGGGTACGAGACTTGGGACTTGTCGAGCCAGTTGAGGAGGTTGAAGTCGAGGACGGCGCTGTTAGGTGGAGAAAGGGATCAGCATTTCTTCTCGTTAGTTGAAAGTCGACCTCAGCTCACCCATCGTAGACTCCGAGGTTGCGAGACGTATTCTTGAGGTCGGCCCACTCGAAGTAGACCTGACCGAGCGGCTTCATGGCAGAGAACTGAGTCCTGGCGTCCGCCTGAGTATGGCAGAGAGTGCCCTCGGAGTAGTCGGTGAGGTTGACGGCGCTGGTGCCCCACTGGTTGAAGACGTTGCAGGGGAAGTACCAGCCGAGCTTGTTGCCCGAGAAGGTGATGCCCGTGCCGGCGGCGGGGGTGATGATGTCGAGGCACTTCTCGTTGACGGTTTGGAAGAGGAAGGAGCCGTCCATGCCGCCCGTGTTGTAGCCCGTGTAGAGGGGGTTGGAGCCGCCTTCGATACCGTTGGCGGCGGGGTGAGAGAAGTTGTTGAGATCGTAGTCGTAGCCGTGGAAGATCATGGAGCCTCCCTCGATGTCGCCGTGCTTGTAGCGAAGTGCTGGGGTGCCGCAGACCGACTCGGTGAAGCCGAACGTGAGGAATCCGACGAAGGCCATCGACATGGCGATGATGCAGAGGAGGCCGATCTTCTCGCGCCAGGCATTCTGTCGGTCCTTGGTGCGAAGGCCTGTTGCAGTGCAGCCCGAGGTCAGCTAGTGCTGCTGAACGTGCGAAAGAGGTCACATCACGCACCGAAGCATTTGAGGAGCGGCGAAGGACAGCAGATGGTGATGGCGAGGCAGAAGAGCATCCATGGGCCGAGTGGTTCCTTCTGATCCTTGGCCTGCTTGCCCTTCTCGTAGGATCCTCCTGGTAATGCCTGCGCTCCGCCGCCGCTCTTGTTGTTCGGGCGACGAAGAGTCGCGCCGCGCTTGAACATGCTGAGGCCCGTCTCGTTGGCCATGCCTTCCTCGCGGGCGAGGATGCTCTTGCCTCGGCGTAGGTTGGTCGAGTTGGAGTAGGCCTCGTTGCCGTAGTGGCCGCCGTCTGGTGCTAAGCCCGCCGAGGCGGTGTGACCCGTTCTCGAGACGGCAGCGACTCCCCTCCCTTCGGCCTCGAATTGAGCGGCATGCTTGCGGTAGTTGTACAGGCGATGATTCTCGTCGATGCGCTCCCTATCGGGGCGTACGAGCGACTTCTTGCGCTTGAAGTCGCTCCCCGAGAAGCCAGGCTGGAGCGAGTCTTGGGGTAAGGCGGAGGTGGAAGCGAGGAGATTGGCGCGCGATGATTCCGAGGGATTGACGTTGGAGAATTGTACCCTGGTGGTCGATTCGGCCGAGCCGTACGGCAGCGAGTGCAGAGGCGGCCTCAGCTGAGGGTCGAGCGTCTCTGCTGATGATTTGGACGTCTCGTAAGACTGCAAAGGTTGCTGTAGGCGAGCAGGGCGTTGACTAGCTTGTCCGAGAGCTGTAGGCGGTGCTTGGCGCGGTGGCCTGTCGTCCGAGTCCATCGTCGGCGTCGTCGTCTGCCAGAGGGCTGCTGAGCTTTTCGACCAGTTGCGGCAGAGGGAAGGGGGGAAGGAAAAGCCCAACGCTGGCCTGGGGAGGAGAGGCTGTAGTCGAACGAGTGTACCGAGTCCGAGGGTGCTGATGAGGTGCAGAAAACGAGGTGAGGGGCGGAACACAAGCAGTGCGCGCCGTCGATGTCTGACGATGTCTGCTTCCCCGAGTTTCGCAGCGAGGGCCGTCTTGCAGACTCTAAAATGGTGTAGGGCTCGTTTGGTATCTCTTTGAACTGTTCTGTAGCTCAATAGAAGCTCCTTGCCAGCCAATCTTTGTTTCGCTCCTGCGCAGGCTTCCAAGAGCCGAACTGATCGTCCCCCTCGGCCAAGCAGTGGCCCAGCATCCTCCGCTGTTGTGTGAGCAGCACTCGGACGAAGCGCTGCATATCAGGCAGTCTATGAGCTCGGAGCAAGCAGCAGCCTGCGAAGAGCGCTGCTCGATCTTCGCAAACCCCCTTCAGCAGCTCGGCGTGCGAAGTTCGCAGTGAAGGAGCGGTCAGTTCTCTCGGATCTGCTGTGGGGATCTACTGTGCTAGTCCTGCCCCGATCTAAAATCCTTGCAGCAGAGGATTCAGCCTTCCCGGCCCTCTTCAAACGCCGGAGCGAAAGGGGGAAGGGAGTCGCGCCGGCGCGTCGAGCTGCAGAGCTGCTCTTGATCTTCGACCTCGTTGCTGCACCTCAATGGCTCGACACGTCTCGGACGATTCTGGCGCTTCTAGTGACGAGGGAATCGGAGCTGTAGCCCCTAAGCTCAAGGTGAGCTCGTCTCTCCGCTTGCTCCCCCTTCCGCTCGCGCCGCTCACTCATTCAACCCTCGCGTCGCTCGCCTGCAGAACAAGGAGAACAGCGCTCCTGCCTTCTCTCTCACCGCCGAAGGTGTGTCCTATGCTACAGATCATCAAAGCCTGTCTCACACGCTCCTTACTCGGCTGCAGCGGCCAAGACGAGCAAACAACAACCTTGCAAGCGCTCCAAGGCTACCACCACCTCGGCCAAAGCCGCTCCAGCAAAGACGAGCAAACGTACAAAGTCGAAGGCTGCGCGCGAGCCTTCTTCGGACGAGGAGGAGCGGGAACAAGCTCAGGAAGAGGCCGTCGAGGAAACCCAGGAGGACGAGATGGATCTCGGAGAGGCCAAGAAGCCGGCTGGGAAGAAGGGAGCGAAGGGTGTTAGTAGTAAGAAGAGCAAGGCAGAGGCTGTAGTGGAAGAGGAGGGCACCCCGGCCGAGCGTAGGCTCAAGGCGAAGCTCGAGCTCGTGAGTTTCTCCTTTCCTCGGCGCAGAGCAGGACTGATCTGTGTGGTTTGAACAGACCAACAAGGCTCTGAAGGAGGTCCAGCAAGCTTACGAGCAGCTGACGGAGCTACGCACCACCAAAGCCGAGGAGTCCGAGAAGCAGCTCACTCTCATCGCCGCCGAGCGTCAGGATGGTGAGCTCTGGTCGAGCTGTAGCTGTGTCAGGACGCGACAGCTAACTTTGTCCTTATCCCTCAGCCTCCTACAACACGATCCAGCTCTACAAGAACGAGAACGACGAGCTTCGCGCCGAGATCGCCGAGCTTCGCGCCAACGGCCACTCTACCACCTCCCCTCGGGCCAGCTCACGTCCCAGCGCAGGCGACAAAACTCGTGTCGTCAAGCTGAAGGAGGAGCTCGCCACCGCCAATGAGGAGAAGGCCGGACTGGCCGCCGAGATCGAGGCGCTGAAGCTTAGGGAGGAGGGCGACCAGAAGAAGAAGGTGCAGGACAGGGATAGCAAGTGGCAGAACGAGCTGGAGAGGACGATCAAGGCCAAGGACGAGGAGGCGGCAAAGGCGCAAGCTGCCCTCAAGATGGATCGTGGGTCTTCTCCCATTCGTATCGCATCTCGCAGCTCTCCGCTGACCCTTTCTCTCCTTGTTCACAGTCGCAAAGAAGACCAAGGACCTCAGCACCGTCACTCAAGAACTCGAGGCCGAGATTGAGCACTCCAAGTCCCTCCAAGCCAAGCTCAAGAACGCGCCTGCTTCGTCGCAGACCGCCGCCGTGGGAGGAGGGTCGGGCTCGATGGCCCTGCAGAAGCTCACCGACGAGCTCGAGAACACCAAGATGCACCTCGCGCTCAACGAGGATCTCACGGGCTTCTCGGTCGTCTCGGTCAAGTCGGAGCCGATGGGCGAGGTGTACAACTGCATCCTCAACGACTGCCTCGGTCAGACTGCTAGTGAGTCTTGTAGGTGTGCCCTCAGTCAGACCAGCTCGCTGATTTTCTCTCTTGCGTTGAAACAGGCCTCACCTTCAAGCTCACCTTCCATCAGGACGAGACGGTCTCTTACCAGCCCGACGTGGACGCCGAGCGAGACGCTGCACTGGTGGAGGTGCTTCCCACTGAGATGCAGAAGTATATGCGCTTCCCGGCCGAGGCCTGTGGCGAGTGGTTTCGCAAGATCTTTCACAGCATCAATAAGCTACGTGTGTAAGCTGAGGAAGGCCGAGGGAGGAGATTCTGGACTATTTCGACTTTCGCGACACTTTGTAGTACATCAATCGTATTTTGCTTTGGGCTTCAAGGATCCGCGCTCGACGGTTGACACGGAGGACAGGTTGAGAGCTCGGCGGTGAGCAAGGCCGAGGGGAGGAGATGGATCGTGGACTATGTCGACCCTGCGACAACTGTGTAGTGCATCAGTCGCAGTTTGCTTTCAGCTTGGAGGATCGACGCTCGACCGTTGAGAGCTCTGTAGCTCATCACGTGAATTTGACTTGCCGCTGGGCGAGCCAAGAATTGGAGCTCGTCGAGTTCGCCGGTTCGAAGCTCTCCGCTCCTTGACTTCTCGCCACATCTTCTCGTTGCACACTTCACACACCACCACTCCAATCAGCGTCTACCCATCGCTGTACTAGACCGCACAACACTACTACCACTCAACCCCACCGCATCCGAAGGCCGTCATGAAGCCTGGAAGTGTCGAAGTAAGCGCCCGCAGAGCTGGAGCTACATGTAGCTGTTCACACGACGGCTGGAGCAATGTGTAGCTATTCGGAGGGTGCACAAGCTGACCCGTTGCAAACCTACAGGTCGGACCGCCTGCGGCCAAGGGAGAGGGCAGGGCTCGCCGCTCTTTCGTTCAACCTGACTCGCTCATCGAGCGTCCTACGACGACCACCGGCATCGAGATCAACGTCCTCGCTGATGTGTGAGCAGCCCCGTTGTTCAGTGAGAGAGCGGGGCCCGTGTTGATGGACTCTCGGAGGGCGCCAGCTGACCCGGGCTTCGCTCTTGGCTCTCTGGTCATCGCTCTCGTACAGGCTCTCACACGCCGTCAAGAAGTTCGAGAATGTCCCTGCTATGGGGTGGAGGGATTTGGTCAAGATGGTCGAGGAGGAGAAGGAAGTGACCAAGGTGCGTTGGGGAGGTATCGGCTTTCGCTGCCGTCCGTCCGCTGAAGATGAGTGGCCGTGAGCTGACCGTGTTGTACCATATCCCCAATATATCACTAAACGACCCACGCTGCACCCTCACTCGACCACTCGCACAGACCGTCGGCGGCAAGGAAGTCAAGGAGACCAAGAAGTGGTCGTACTTTGAGCTGAGCGACTACAAGTGGTGGACCTACAAGGAGTTTGGCGCCGTCGTCAAGGATGCCGCCAGCGCTCTCGTAGCGACCGGCCACTCCAAGGAGACCATCTTCAACATCTACGGCTCGACCTCGCCTCGCTGGCAAGTGCTCGCCAACGCCTGCGCCTCGCAGAGCATCACCTTTGCCACGGCCTACGATTCGCTCGGAGAGGACGGACTCACCCACTCGATCAACGAGCCCGAGGTCTACGGCATGTTCTCCAACGCCAACTTGCTCGGCACGATCGCCGCCGTTGTGGGCAAGACCCCTTCGCTCAAGGTGCTCGTCTACGACGGAGAGGCCAAGGACGTCAAGGCTGGCGCTCTCGACACCATCAAGGCCGCCAACGGAGGCATCAAGGTCTACACCTTTGACGAGTTCCTCCAGCTCGGCAAGGACAAGCCCTCGGCGCCCAACCCTCCTCAGCCCGAGGACCTCGCTTGCATCATGTACACGTCGGGATCCACCGGCACGCCCAAGGGAGTCCAGATCTCCAACGCCAACATTGTCGCTTGCCGTGGGTCTTACTTTCTCGCTCCACTCGACGTCAGCGCTGACCCACCTCGGCCTTCGCAGTCGGAGCCGTCCAAGCTCTCATCGGCCACGTCGTCAAGGAGGGAGAGACCTACATCGGATACCTTCCCCTCGCCCACATCATGGAGTTCGCCGTCGAGATGTGCTTCCTCTTCGTCGGCGCTCAGATCGGTTACGGAACGGTCAAGACGCTTACCGACGCCTCGGTCCGCAACTGCGCTGGAGACATCCGCACCCTCAAGCCTACCGTCATGGTCGGAGTCCCCGCCGTGTGGGAGCTCATCCGCAAGGGCATCATGACCAAGGTCAAGGCGGGAGGAGCGCTCAAGTCGAGCGTCTTCAACTGGGCCATGGCCGCCAAGAAGTTCGGAGGCAGGGGCAGCATCCTCGCTAGCATCACCGATGCCGTCGTCTTCAACGCCGTCAAGCAGGGAACCGGAGGAAGGCTCAAGTACGCCCTCTCGGGAGGAGCGCCCATCGCCGCCGAGACCCAGGCTTGGCTCAGTATTGCCCTCTGCATGATCATTCAGGGTTATGATGAGTCTTCTGTCCTTGCTTTCTTTCACCTCATCCCAAGCTGACTCGTTCTTTTTGCTCCTCTCCACGAATGACCGAGTCGACCGCGTGCGTGCTGGCTCTGAGCTGATGCGAGCGCTCTTGTGCACCAACGCTGACCTAGCCCTACCCTCCTTTTAGCATGTGCTGCCTTCTCCCTCCCGAGTATCACCGCTACGGCGCCGTCGGAGTCCCCGTCCCTTCGGTCGAGATCAAGCTCGTCGATGGTGAGTTATCTGCCTCCTCGCTCCTTGTGCGGTGCTAACTCTACTAATTTACAGTCCCCGAGGCCAACTACTTCTCGACCAACTCGCCCCCTCAGGGAGAGATTTGGATCCGCGGCCCCTCGGTCACGAAGGGCTATTACAAGCAGGACGACGTCACCCGCGAGACCATCGTCGACGGATGGCTCAACACTGGTGACATCGGACAGTGGAACAAGGACGGCACCCTCTCACTCATCGACCGCAAGAAGAACCTCGTCAAGCTCGCCGGTGGAGAGTACATTGCCCTGGAGCGTCTCGAGTGAGTTCCGGCTTCGATTGAGAGAGTCGAAGATGGCTTGCTGACCAGGTTCTCTCGCAGGTCCGTCTACAAGAGCTGCGCCTACGTCTCCAACATCTGCGTTCACGCCGACTCGTCCGCCAACAAGCCCATGGCCGTGAGTTGTCCTCGCTCTCAGTCGCTGCTGCTGTTCTGACTCCCTCCATCTCACTACAGATCATCTTCCCCCACGAGGGCAACATCAAGCAGCTCGTGCAGGAGAAGGGCCTAGTCACCGGCTCGCAGGAGGACCTCGCCGCCATCTGCAAGGACTCGGCCGTCCGTGACGCTGTCCTTAAGGAGCTCAACGCTGTTGGCAAGAAGGCTGGCTTTAAGCCTCTCGAGGTGAGTGTCCTGGTCGGCCTCAGCTCATCGCCGAGCGTTCGGCTGACTTCTCGGCGCTCGCCCTTCCCTCCCGCAGACCCTCCAGACTATCGTGCTCACCGAGACCGAGTGGACCCCTCAGGACGGAAAACTTACGGCTGCGCAAAAGCTGAACCGAAAAGTCATTCTTTCGTCGTTCAAGAGCGAGGTTGACGGTCAGTCCCGCTTCAGCGCCGAGCTCCGAGCCGAAAGCTGACCCTCTCCGCCTCTCCAGCCGTCTACCCGTGATTGCTTCTGCTGGTTCCTCATGATTGTGTGTTTGTATCTACCCCCCTTCTTTGCCCTCTAATTCGCGGACCCTTGCCTGATTTGAATCGAGCTTTGCCGTTCTCCTTGACGAGGGTGGTTCGAGGGGTTCGAGAGGGGAGAGGCGAAGTCGATCTCCAAGCTGCTTGATTTTTTCCTTGCATTTGTAAGAGTGCAGCTGAAGTTGCTCCAGTAAGCCGAGCCCCGACTTCGCTACAGAAAGTGGTCCGAGCTGACTCGCCTTCTCTCTCGACAGCTCGAACCACTTCTTTCCTTCCTCCCATTCACTTCTCAATCGCCGCTGGACCTCGGCGTGAGTCGGAAGCTGTCAGAGAGCACTCCAGAGCGCTACAGCTGACCACTGTCGCCTTCCGCTGCACCCATACAGCTTTCAAGCGCATCTGGACGCTTCTCCCTCTCTACTCACACTCGCTGGACGACTTCTCGCTTCATCAAACATGCTTCCCACTACTCTCCTTATCACTCTCTCCCTTCTCGCTTCCTCGACTCTCGCTCAGCCAGCGCCGAGCAACCAAACCAGCTCCGCCTCATCGTCGCTCGCGACTCCCTCCCCTAGCTCTGCAGCTGCAGCCGAGTCGGCCGCTCCCTCGATCGACTCTAGTGGTGGAGTAGGAGCACACTGGGTCGCCATCTCGACCACGGCAGCGCCGACTCTCGCTCCTTCGGCCTCTGCACCTCTCGAGACCAAGTCGAGCTGGAAGTGCAGCGAGGGAGGCTGTGCTGATGCTTCCTCGGCGCCTGTGCAGGATAGCTCTGTAGGCTACGGACAGGGCTACGAGGGCTACGGCGGAGGAGGGGGCGGAGGATACGGCTACCAGTAGACGAGCTCGGCGCACGGCTGCTACGGCCAGCATTGCTACCAGACGACGCCGGAGTGGGGAGGCTACGGCTATGGAGGCTACCAGTACACCGAGACGGTCACCGAGACGGACCATGAGGTGAGTTGAGCGTTTTTCGACCGATGAGCTCGAAGCGCCGGAGCTAATTCGGGGCGCAGGTCAAGACGCTGCACGAGATCATGACCGAGACGGAGCAAATGGTCGAGACTATGACCGAGACCGTCCACGAGACCAAGATTTGGCCGACGACGGTGACCGAGCACCAAGTGTGAGTCGCCGAGAAGTTGCTTCAATCGCCGAGCCGTAGCCAACGCCCTCTCCTCTCCTCTCAGGTACACCAAGACCGTGCAGTACATCTCTACGTAAGTCAATCCCCCCTTTTCGCTCTCCGTACGCGCAGTGGGGTGCAGAAGCTGACCTGCTCTCGACTTCTCTTCGCCCTCAGCGCCACCGAGCTCTCTCACGTCGTAAGTCCCGGCGCTCCGTCTCGCTAGCGGATCCCTGACTTGTGACCCCTCCTTTCTCAGACCGAGACCCTGGTCTACACGGAGACCGTCCCTACCACCGTCGTCTACACCAAGCTCAAGACCCTCGTCGAGCCGACTACGCTGCTCGAGACGGTCACGGCGACCTACACGCAGCCCACCACCGTCGTGTACAAGCAGACAGAGACTTCGATTGAGCTGAAGCCTACCACGCTTGTTGAGACGTGAGTGGAGACAGCCTTTCTCATCTCGGCGCCGCTGCTTACCTCCCGCCGCACTCCTGCAGGTCTGTCGAGCTCAGCCACATCACCGAGACCGCCACGTACGTCTTCGGGGGCGTCACTCGATACTGTGAGCGCGCGACTGAACTTCATCTCCTCGCGCAGCGAGGTCAAGCTTAAGCCCACGACCTTGATCTCCGAGTGCGCGCAACTGTCGCTCGCTGACCTCCTGCCTCATCGCTGACTCGGATCTGTCTACAGGAGCGTTTTGACAAGCATTGCTACCGCGACCGAGACGTATGCTCATCTCTCGCGGCGTCGTCGAGGTCGAAGCTAGTCCATCCCCCGCCCCTTTCGCAGCTCGGTCTACGTCAAGCCGACCACTCTGCACGAGACGTGAGCTCTTCGACTCTTCAATCAGCTGATCTCGCTGACCTCGCTCGCCGTGCAGCTTCCTGAAGACCGAGGCGGTGACCGACACGGCGACGTAAGGACTTCGGCGCTCGGCGCGACCTCGACGAGATGGGAAAGCTGACCTCCTCGTTTCGCAGGCTGACCGAGCATCACACCTACACCTCGACTGCTACCGAAACGTGAGTAGAGTAGTCGCCTTCGGCTCCGCTACGAGCTCTCCTGACCTCCTTTACTTCCACTCCCTCCCATCTCGCTCAAACAGCTCCGTCTCCACCGCCTCGGTCGACTGCCACGCCCTCTGCTCTTACCTCCTTAAGACCGACTCCTCGTATCAAGCTACCTCGACCGGCTACGGCTATAATGCCTACACCTACCCCACGGAGACCGCGCCCACATCCGCCGAGCACGGCTACAAGTCGTCTGGAGGCTCGTACAGCTACAAAAAGAGGCGCTCGACTGGTGGTGTAGGAAAGTGGCGGCTCGGTGCTGGTCACTGAACTGTCGCAGCTGGTGTAGAGGCTCATCTCACCCCCTTTGCTCTTCACCCTCGCTATTTGCTTTGCTAGAGTTCGCTCGATTGCATGGCCGCTTTGAGAGTGCTGGAGACCATGCAACATGACAATTCTCGCGATCGTGCAACGAGACACGAGAATGGCGACCCTCGCGAAGCGAGAGGTGAATTGCGAAAGTCGGCCCAAATCGCCAAGCTCGGTCGAGCCCCAGAGTATTGGTCTCTCTCGGTGACTATCTCGATCTGGTATCTCATCTTTGACCATTGTTGGTGTCGCTCACTGCTCTAGATGACTTTGTAGACTGCTCAGTCACGTACACAGCAGGCTCGGCGAAGTGTCGGGGGAGTTGCTTTCGCTTCTCTCGCTCTCGGAGACCTCTCAAGCGAATGTAGGAAGCGAGGCGATGGGATTATAATGATACGACATGCTACTGCTATTAGTACTGATACGCTAAGACCACTGATTGACCGCTAAACTAAGCTCCGAGTGTCCCTCCCCTCCTCCCTGCTCGCTCTGCATCAGGCTCACTCCACCCCTCGCGTCGACCACCCTCCTAATCCCTCCTTATAGACCGGAGCCTTCTCTACTGCGATCCTAAGCGCGCTGAACGAGACGACGACGACGAGGAGAAGGGCTGTCCCGGGAGATGAAGGAGGGGAAGCGCTCCGAGGTGATGGGAGTGGGCGAGAGGAAGGCGGTGACGATCTCATCGTGGTTGGTAGTGGTACTGGAGGCCGACTCGGAGATGGAGCGAGGCAGCGAGGCATCCGAGCCGGTGGAGGGAGAGGATGAGAGCGGGAAAAGGAGCTCGGCGCAGGAGGAAGGCGAGGGAGAGCGTTCGAAGGAGGGATTGAAGCGGAGCGACTTGGTAGTGAGGGAGATCCAGGCTGGGATGTCGTGCGAGGTGGAAGAGGTGGAGATGCTGGAGTGGAGGTTGGAGGTGAAGAGGGCCGACGACTCCAGCTCGGCGCGGGCGGTCGAGAGCTCGAACGAGGGGTTGAAGCGAGGGGAGGGTGGTGCAGAGGGAGTGGTGGCGGTGGTGATAGTGATGACACTCGAGGCGTCCGAGCTGTCCTCCTCCGACGAGCCAAACAGCGCCTCCGACCCCTCCTCCTCGGCGCTGCAACTCTCCTCCTCCTCCTTCTGCACCTCGATGACCGACTCGGCGGCTTCCTGCTCCTCGGCGGTGGTGCTGGTAGTCGAGAGGATCTCGTTGGGTCCGGACTGGTCGACCAAAGGCGAGGCAATGAGGACGGGCGAGTCGACGGCGCTGGGGGAGAGGGGCGCCTGCTGCTCGGCGGGCTCGAGGAGGGCGAGGAGCGAGTCGATCGAGGGGAGAGGGGTCTTGCAGTCAATGAAGAAGATGGGCTCAGGCTTGATGGCCTGTACAAAGTGAGTGCGAGAGAATTCTGGTCAGCCACCGGCGCGCGAAAGTAGGGAATGTGTGGGCTGAGACAGGGCGAAATGCTCGGAACGCACCTTGAGAGCTGGCTGAGGCGAGCTGAGGACTGGCGAGGCAGTCGTGTAGGTAGTGCTAATGGTCGTCTTGCTCTTGCGAGTGAGCTTGCGGTACAGGCGCTGCAAGGGCGAAGCGAAACGCTGGACGGGAGCGGAGCTCATGGTCGAAAGCGGAGAGTTGGAGCGGTGAGAGCGGTGAGAGGAGGGAGAGGTGGGTGTAGGGTGATAGTGGAGAAGTGTGTGTGTAGGGAGGTAGTACTGGTGACTCGAGAGCAGTAAAGCGAAGAGATCAAGAGGAGCAGTGAAGTTCAGGAAGGAAAGAGAGGAAGCGCCCTCCGAGCGCCCTTTTAAATTCCTTGCGCGCCGAGAGGTGGCTGGTCGCAATCTAACCTGCACCTAGGTCTGTTGCCTAAGCGGGAGGCCATCCAGGGGCTCACTACATGCCGGTACATGTCTTCTACCGCTCGACCGAGGAGCAGAGTTGCTCAGTCGGGCGAGCAGCTCGAGGGGCTTCGCGCCGCCTTCACACCTCCTCGACTAGCCTCTATCACTTCGATTCACGTACAGGAGGGTGCACTGGGAGATTCGAGGGTGGGACTCAGACCACGAGAGGCCTCGGCGCTTTCTGTGCAGCCCTCCCTGCTCTTTCGGCGCTCACGAGCTCCTTTCGCAGCCGTTTCAGCGGTTTCTGCAATGTTGCACGGCTCTCGAGATGTTTGCGTGAGCATAGCCGGGCAGTCACGTCCACTCAGCTACTGCTCCTGCTCGTGCAGAGGCCACAGTAGCACTCGGCGCTCGAGCGAGCTCTCGGCGTTCGGCGCTGGAAGTCGGCTTGGAGCCATGCTGGAGTGCAGATGCTGATACAGGGTATACGGTCACGTACCAGACGGTACTGGCACCTCACATCGGGCTTACGAGAAGCAGAGGAGCGTTGTTCGGCGCTTCGGCGGAAAGACTCACTCCGAACCAGTCGGTTGATGAGGCGTAGAAGCAGCTCCATCTCCTTTGGGACATAGGCAGAATAATTAGAGAGCACTCAGGGTCGTTTTGAGTACAGATTGCACTCATTAGGGCTCGGATTCACGCTTGAATTGCCAGCTTTGCCGCGACAGCAGCTCGGCGCTGGCACTGAACCCCGCTTGCATTGCCGGGAGCCTGCATCGCGGTGTCGTGACTTGCTTGCAGAGCAGCTCAGATATCTCGTGCGATGCTCTCGTGTGTCTTTTGAGCGGTAGCTGGCTGTAGATGCTTGTACTCCAGTCCATCTCGATCTCCCTCTACGAGCAACGGCCCTAGACAATCTCCCAAGCGTCGTAGATGACCTGTCTGCCCTTCCTCACCCCACTACCAACCCACATGCTCGTGTTCAAGAATGCCAAAGGACCCCTACTATCCGTCTCCATCTCGACGCACAGCCGGAACTTGTACTCGCTCGGCTCGGGCACCTTCCCTTCGAAGCCGACCCTCGCTGCAGCCGCCAGTCGAGCCATTACTTCGGGTGGACCGGTGCGCCATCCTCGGGTGGAGATTTGGACGTAGGTCGGCTGTGATCCAGCGAGGTGGTGGTGAGGACCAGAGTCGATGCGAATGAGGTATCGGGTGGAGAGTTGGGCCGAAAATGGGGCGGTCGGGTGGGAAGGGGAGAGGACGTGTTGCGAGTCTTGGCCGCCGGGAAGGATGACACCAGTGCCAAAGGATCCGCTGATGTGTCCCCCGGTGAAGTTGATCCAGCTGCAGAGGGAGGAAAGGGTCAGCCATTGCCCTCGGCCGATCACTTCAGGCGCTTGCCGCCGAGCTCGGCTATGACGGGACGAGACATCCTTACTTGAACCTGCAGGAAGGATGAACAGATGTCAGTAGGTGATCTATATAGCTAAGGGCGAGCGAGCGACGGAGGAGGGAGAGTGAGCGAGGTGCACGAGCTGCCCCTCTAGCCAGAGGTGGGGGAGAGCAGCAAGCAGAGCTACAGGGTGATGGAAGCAGTTGAGATGAGCTTACTGTCCTCCATCTGCGTGAAGTCCCTCCCCCAGCGCCCTAACAGGCTCGAGATCGCAAGCGAGCCGGAACGAGTGTTGAAGCGAAGGTGTCGGGATGGGTAGGTCGAATGCCTCCTTGTACTCTGCTGGAGTGGAAGCGGAAGCGCCTGCAGTGTGTAGCGAAGATGCCATCCCGTGAAACGGTGCAGAAGTCGAGCAATCAAGAAGAGCGAGAGCGGAAGAAGAAGCGAGGTGGGGGGCGCGACCCAGTCCTTAGGCCTTGGAGCTCGGGCCGACTTTGAAAGGGAGCAGCCAGCTCTGCTCTTGTACTTCTTGAACCACTCGCATCGGCTGCAGCAAGATGTCGTCTACAGGGGATAGCAGCACCCCTACCACTGCTTCCACCTCTTCTTCGACTACCAAGGTGGAAATCGTTGAACGACAACGGCAGCGCACAGGCTCAGCTTCCTCTCACAGCTCGTTGGACAACACTATCGACTTTTACGGCCTCAAATCAAAGCCTTCCATTGAACGGTTCAATAGGCCAAGCTCACCGCCAACTACAGCCTCAACACCAGCATCTCCTACCTCGCCCAGATCCCACTCGTCAAACATCTTGCCTTCCGCTTCCTTTTTCAACCCAAAACGAGCTACATCCGACCTCTCTACCCTCACTAATAGCACTTCACAACGACGAGGCAATGGCCCCCTCATCACTCGAGTAACTTCCGCCATCGGAGACAGCCCCAGTCTCACCCAAGCATCTTCAACCGGCCAGGCTTCTCCCATCCCCAGCACTAACGCCAACGCAAACCTTGCAAGCGGCAATGGAAGGAGATACTCGCACGCTGCTGCTGAGGCGTCGGATGATGAGGTCGATTCGCAGCTCGGCGCTTCGGGAGGACTGAGCGCTGCCAGGTTGGCAAGGGTCAGTCGAAGCGGAAGCCAGGACAGGTCTACGCCGCTAGGTGGTGCAGGCGCAGGCGGATGGGGAGGTTCTCGGTCCTCCTTCGAGCAGCTCGGCGGGGTCGCAGCAGGAGCAGCAGGATCCATCGGCCGCTCCTCGTTCGACCACGACGACCGAGGCGCCTCTTCCTCCTCCCTCGGCCACGGACACACTCCCATCGACTCGACCTCCTCCGCCGGTCATGCTCCTCCTCAAGCTTCGCGCGACCAGCTCATCTACGGCGAGACGACCCCACGACATCAACAGGGAGGAGCTTCGCCAAGAGTCGCCGAGTACCCCGAGGGCAACGGCTCGGGCAACAAGGAAGGAGCGATCGCGAGGGCGAGGGCAAGCTTGAGCGGTAGTCCAAGAGCGAGCCCTCGAGATGAGCAGGGGAGTTGGGGAGGATCCAGCCATGGAGGTCACGCAGCGGGAGGAGCGGCGACGAGGAGGACAGGGGGAGGAGTCCAGCTCATGGACGTTGAGACGAGCGGCGAGTATGAGCGGGAACCCAAGTCCACCACCTCGCCCACTGCAGCCGCCGCCCGACCTGCACCTCAACAACCCACGAAGCAGCACACGGCCGTCGCTCTCCTTCCCCTCGTCGACGCCACCGGCCGCAAGGTCCGCAATTACCAACTCCACCCCGGATCCAACCGCTTCTTCCTCCAAGGCCGAGCCCTCTCCTCCCGCGACAACCCTACGCCCTTCCTCATCTCGCTCGCACTCGCCATTCTCCTTCCCGTCCTCTTCTTCGCTTTCAGCGGTCCCTTCCTCTGGTCCCATCTCGGCGGAGGAGGCAAAGCGTCGATCTTTGTCTTCCTGTACATGTGCGCGATCATGTGGACCAACATGGTGAGTTCTTGGACTCGGCGTTGCTCTCTCCCCCTCCTTCGAGCTGCGCTGACGTCCATCTCGTCTTCGCCTGCTTCCTCACATTCTTTCCTTCGCCCATTCCTCTTTCTCCTCTCTCTCCGCGACACATCCAGTGCAAGACCGCCTGGCGCGATCCCGGTATCGTGCCTCGCAACCTCGACCTCACCCCCGAGCGGAAATGGGTTGACGATCTGCACGGAGAGGGCAATGGAGGGTGGAGGGCCGAGCCGAGGTACATGAGGATCGGGGAGGGTGTCGTGGCTAGCAAGTGTGAGTCTATTGTAGGAGGAGGAGCGGCGAGGAAGGAAAGCTGACTCTTGGTTTCGACAGGGTGCGAGACGTGCGAGACCTACAGGCCGCCGAGGACGAGTCATTGCAGGCTGTGTGACAATTGCGTCGACCACACAGACCACCACGTACGTCTTCCCCTCTCCTCCTCCAGCCCGTAGGGTCGACCGAGATCGCTCACCCTCTGCTGTCGCGATCCTCTTCATAGTGCACCTTCCTCAACAACGCAAGCCCTTCTTCTGTCGCTTCTCTGACTCTAGCTGACCTTCCCCGCCTCTCCAACAGTGCATCGGCCGCCGCAACTACACCTCGTTCATCGCCTTCCTCGTCTCCTCCATCCTTTGCGCCATCTACGCCCTCTCCTTCTCGGCCTGGCACATTGCTCGGCGGCACGCTCTCGCACAGAATGGTGAGGCGTGGGCTAGTCGATGGGATGTCGCTGGCAGCTTCGTCGTCGCGGTGCTCAGCTTTGCCCTTCTCTGCCCCATCGCTGGGCTGATGAGCTACCATATGAGGCTGCTGTGGAGCAACAGGACGACTATTGAGATGGTATGTGTTCACTCGACTGAGTCCCTGCACCGACGCTCATCCCCTCGCTCTCGCTCGGCGTTCACAGCTTCGACCGAAGGGGGACCGGTCCGGCGCCATCAACCCAGCCAACGGGAAAGCGATGGGCAACCTCTACTCGCTCCAATCCCCCTTCGCCAACGTCGTCTCGCTGCTCTGTCGACCAATGGAGATCCCCTCGTGGATTGCGCCTCACCAGTATGCTACGAAAGATGCGAGGGAGGAGCAGGGGAATAAGGAGAGGGAGGAAGCGGTGTAGTGTTGCGCGAGTTTGGCCAACGTGACTCGGGGTGTGTGATGAGCCCTACATGCGCCGAGAGAGGCGAAGAGCTCCGAAGGCGGCGAGGGAGAGGATAAAGGGCGCTCGGAGGGTTGTCTTCTGGCTCTTTCACTCAGCTCACCCTCCTCAAAGCTTACTCAACACCTCATCATCAACATGGCTTGCAACTGCGGTGAGTTTTGACCTGCTTCCCTTCCTCCGAGCCCTCCTCCGAACCTGACCTTTCCTCTCCCTGACGCTCTGAACAGCGAACTGCACCTGCACCACCTCCGGAGGCTGCTGTGGAGGATCCAAGAAGTAGACAGCCTCGCAGCTAGATCTGCTCCGAGCCCAGGTAAGTGAGTTGCAGCTCTCGAAGCAGTCGGCGATGAGCGCCGAGCATGAGCTGACCTCATTCTGCTTCGTAGCGCTCCCCACCCTTTCAACTTTCGCCGCCAAACCCATTTCTTTACGTTTCTACCACTATCCCTTTCTTTACTCGCTCGTAGTCCCCAGTTTCGACGTCGGTAGCCCTTCCCTCGGCGTTGAAACGAGGGAACCCTTTGCCCTTTCGCTAGGCGTAGGAAGGCAGAGAGAGCAAGGAGATAGCGAGTTATACTGCAGAGAGCTTTCCCCAGCTCTCTCTACTCGACTGCACACCGCCCACTCTCCCCACGGTTGACGGACGCCTGCTCCGAGTTGACTTCGCTCCTTTCTCTTCTGCGTCTTCTTTCTCGCCTGCTTCGATGGCCATTCAGACGCTCGTCCTCACTTTCCTGACTCGTGGCAAGACAGGCGTGTCGGGTCAGGGGGATGAGCTGCTGTGGTACACCCCTTCGAAACTGAGGGAGCGAGACGGCGGTGGACCGTGAGTCGGCTTGATGCGTCTTGTGTGGCCGGAGAAGGGGAGAGCTCACCTACAGCGTTCATCAAAGCAGAAGCCACCTCGAGTATGTCATGGTAGAAGGGCTGGCTGCTGCGCCGAAGAAGGAGGGCGAGGATAGGGAGCTGCTCGCTGCTCACGCTTCGATTCGGGAGAACTGCTTCCTCGATGCTAAGAAGGACTTGAAGTGAGTGTTGAGATATGCTCGAGCTAAGTAGACTGCAGATAGCTGATCTCTTGCCGCCGCAGGCTCGTTCGGCGCTCAAAGCGGATTCCATGGGGAGGCGACTCGAGCTACCTCATCTCTTTCGTCTTCCGCACCAACGAGTCTTACGAGCGCGGTTTGGACTACGAATGGGCGCAAGCAGAAGCGGAGGAGGCTGGCGAGGAGTTCTTCCTGCCCGAAGGAGTTGAGGAGGAGCAATTCCAGCTCGACATGGCGATGTACAGGGTCGTCGAGCAGAAGCTGGGCGTAGATCTGCATGACTGGACGAGCTTCGGTTATTTCGAAGTACACCCCGAGGCGATGTCGGTGAGCTTTCGATCTTCTCGGCGATGGCTGTCAACCGAGCTGACGGCTCTCCTCCTGTCAGATCGAGTTCATCTCCACCGCCTTCTACCTCGTCATCGTTCCACAGTCCCTCGACCAAGGTCTCAGCATCTTCAGCGCCGTCAAAGGACCCATCCCAGCCGACGTCGCCGAACAGGCTTTGATTCAGTTCTTCGAAATCGTCAATGGCCAGATGGGAAGGAAAGCGTTCCGGTTCTGGGCACCTGATCTACCTCCACCTTCAACGAAGAGCAAGGTACTGCCCGATGGAGTGATCAAGTACCGACTGTACTGCTACTTTCTCGACGGTGAGGCTTCGGGTCATCGCCGAGCCTCCTTGTAGAGCTCCCCAGATGCCCTAATCGAGACTAACTCCGCTCTCTCCATAGTCGTCACCTACCATCTTCGCACCTGCAATCCCCTCTTCGAAACGATCCTCGCCGCAACCTTCCTTCGCACACTCCAGTCCGTCCAGCTCCTCGTCAGTGATAGCAAGGTCTCAGTCGTCGACTTCGAGAAGGCAGCCCTCAAAGTGAGCTTCTTCGCCCGGCGCCGGCTCAGGGCTGCTCGCTGATCTGTCACATCTCGCCAGGGTATCTCGACCGAGCTGACTCGCTCTCGCTACGCCTCAACTGTACTCGAGAAACTGTCCATCGGAAAGGCGAGCGACTCGGAGCCGTTCACTCAGGTGTAGGCTGACCTGTCTGGCCCCCAGATCCTTGAACGACACCCAGCGAAAGGCTCCTTCACCCTGCCGAAGCGCACCGCTCTCAACGTGATCACTCTCGGCCATTCACCACTCGTCTTTGGCGTTCTTCGATCCTTGATCCACTACCTTCTCACCGTCTCCGAGCACCCGTATTCGACGTTGCATCCCGGCGTCGGGCCTTTGACGACCAAGGAGGAGTGGGAGTTTGTTGAACTTCCTCGGCGTTCAGGTTCCACGCTCTAAGGCTTACCTTTGCCTACCTTGACAGATGGCTCAACCGTCCCGAGTTCTGCAAGATCACCATCGCCGAGACTCGCCCTTCATGCTCCGGCGTCGTCCTGGCAGAGCGACTGCACGCCGTCATCGAGAAGTCGGGCGAGCGGGCGAAGGAGTTGAGAGAGATGTCGAGGCCGAGCGGGCCGGAGGGGCTGGCGCAGGGGATCAAGGAGAGGATAAAAGACAGGAAGAAGCTTGAGTGGGGCAGTGAAGCGGGAAGTAAGGCGAGCGAGGATGGAGCTTTAGGCTCGCTCCAAGATTTGATCAGCTCGGTCGACTCCCCGAACTCGTCTACAAAGGTGCGTTGAACTCGTAGGCTAGCATGGATAGCTCAGAAAGCTAACCTGCTATCTCGCAGGTGTCCATCGAGGTCATCCCCGACGCCGCCATCGTCCTCGCTCTTCGTTCCTCACCGCCGAGCGACATCATCGTCCTCATCCCCGCCGAATGTATTCTGCCCGGCGATTCCAGCGTGGTAGGCCCTACCGGAAGTTTCGTTATGGCTTGGTGCGGTCAAGAGGTGAAAGCCAAGGTGCGTCACGCTTTCTCTGCGGCGATTGAACCGCGAAGGCTGACATCCGCTTCATTCCAAAGGTCTTCGCCATCGCTTCCACCGACCTCATCAGCAGTTCATACAAGCCTAAAGATCCGAAACTACCACCAGGAGACCCGGTAGAGCTCGTTCAGGGTTGGAAAGCCTCGTCAGCGCCTTCACTCGCGCTCGGCGATGAGGTAGTGGACGCGTTCGGGGCCAAGATCGTCAACAAGGGGCTTCTCACCGCTACTGCCAGAACTCAAGCAAGTGAAATCGTACCGCACAAGCTGATTGATGCATGGATTAGTGAGCTCTCCATCTCCGCGCGGTTCGGCGGAGCTGACGTCGTGCTGTTCGCAGCCGAAAACGGAGTGCTGAGCGGGGCAGGATGCGCTGTGTTAGGGATGGAGAGGGGAGTCACAGAGAGGATGATCTACGGAGACGAGTAGGGGGTGAAGTCTATGAATTTGAGCCGTCGTTCGCCGAACCTGCTCCAAGCCTTTGCGAGAGTTCGCCGATTCTCGATCGACGTCTTGAACGATAGCTATGGGACAGGTGCAGCGTGTATGATACGATAATAGAAAGTCCATCTGCCCTTACTACTCCACTACCTCCCCAATGTAGGCAAGTAGCGAGTCTCATGCTCGAGCAACCTCTCCTCCCTCTGCTCCTCCTCGCGCATTCTCTCCTCCTCCTCCCGCTGAGCCTCCTCATACTCAGCATCATCCATCTCGTCACTCTCTCCCACACTGAGGACGCGCTCCCTACGCCGTATCGCCGTGGTCCTTGCTACAGCTTCGGTCGGGGGAATCTTGACCAGCTTGGCGCCGCTTGTCGACGCTCGGATCGGTCCCTCTCCTCCTCCAGAGCTGGTGTCCTTGGCTCTACGCATCCTCTTGAGCCTGTCCCTCAACCGACTAACGAGGTCGTCTGGTCCCCTTGCTCCTGCGCCGGCGCCGAGGGTAGCCTTCCCGTCTCCCTCGTTGGCCTTGTTGCTCGCCAGAGCGAGCTGTTGAATGCTCTGCGCTAGCGAGCGAAGAGCGTGGTACGATGGACTCGCATGCTTCGACGGCTGAGTCGAAAGGGCGATTTGAGCGAGATGGCGGAGAGAGTAGAGGGTGTGCGCCGTGCTGGCGAGGCGAGTCGGAAGGACGAGATGGTCGGGGAGGAGGTAGGTGGTAGAGGGAGTCGCGGCAGAAGCGCGGGCTTTGCCTTTGCCTTTGCCGTTCGAGTTGAGCGCGGCGGGAGGGGAGGCGATAGTGAGCTCGGGGTCGGGAGTGTGCGAGTGCTCATGCGCGGGGAGAAGGGAGATGGTGAGTCGGAGGATGGAAGATCCGAGATCGTCGTGTCGGAAGGAGAGGGAGAGGGCGGCGTCGCAGTGTCGGTGAGGGGAGGCGGCGACGTCGAAGGGGGAAGCGGCGATGGTAGTTTCGCCGTACCTGTAGGCGAAAGAGAAGAGGGTGAGCTTGACAGCGTCAGAGAGCAAAGAGCAACTGAAATACTCACCACATTAAGAACCTCAGCAAGCCCGCCCAGCTACTCGCCTCGATCGAAAAAGCGGCCCTCTCCTCCTCCCCAGTCTCGCTCGAAAGCACCACCTCACTCGGGAACGGCCCTTCCGATCCCAGACCATCCAGCGAGCACGCATGGTCCTCCTCGTGAGCGCAAGCACGAGGATATCCGAAGCGCACTCCCTCGCCGAAAGTGATCGCCGGCTCTTCGGCTGGAGATGAGGTGACGGCGCCGGGAGTCGCGGGAGGAGTGACTTCGGTTGACCGATCCTCCGTGATTGCTTGCTCGGGAGCTGACGAGCCAAACTGAGGCGGCTCGCTCTGTAGAGCCTGCATGAGGGTCGGCGACTGGACGGGAGGAGAAGCTGCCCGGCGCTCGGCGCCGAACAGCTGCAAGGACTCGCTGTCTGCGCCGACCGAGGAGGGCGAAGGGGGTTCCGTCGCTTCCGAGACGAGGGATAGCGAACGACCAGTCATGGTCGACTCGAAGGCGGGGAGAGCGGTGGTCGTCGCTGGAGGAGGAGGGGGAGGAGGGGGAAGGTCGCGGGAAGGAGGTAGCGAATTGTCGGGATTACGGACTGTGAGAGCCTCGAGAGGGTCCTCCTCGCTTCTGTTGTCGTCGTGTTCGTCCAAGCTCATGTTGGGCGAGGTGCGGGAGCGCATCGAGCCTGACGAATGCATGCTGAGGTCGTGGCTTCCCGCTGAGAAACGACCCGACTCATCGTCGATGCTCGGCGAGGGAGGCTGCCACGAAGCTCCTGAGCGACGAATCGAAGGCGACGAGGTGAGAAAAGGGATCTCGTACGGCGAGGCGCTACGCTCTGGCTCGTCGGTCCACGGCGCCTGGGGAGGTTGGAGTCGCGAGGCCGTGAGAAGATTAGGCGAAGGCTCGAGTTCGGATGGAGGAGGTGAGGGAGGTGCACGAGAAGGTAGAGGTGGAGCTTGAGAGGGATGTGCAGTGGTCGGCGAGTAGTAGGGATTCGGAGGGAGGGGTGGCGCCGAAGTGTCGATCTCGTGCGCTTCGTGCGCGGAGCCGACGTAGGGGGAGGTCGGTGGGCTGAGGGGGTGGGTGACGATGTGTGGTGTTGGCTGAGGGGGCAGCTTGCGCTTGGGAGGCGATGTCTGAGGCGGTTGGTAGCGAGGGGCCGAGTGTGCCGAGTCGTCCGAAAGGACCGAGGGTGCGGTAGCGTAGGAGGAGTAGCGAGTCGAATCGCTCATCTGGCCATGCAGACCGGGTCTGGTGGTCGACTCGGTCTCCGCACGAAGCTCGGCCTCCCTAGCCTTTCGTTCCTCTTCCTCCGCGAGCGAGATCCGAATGGCCAGCTCGAGCATCTCCATCTCCCTTTCGTCCTCGCCTCCCGCTCGACTAGCACCGGGAGGGAGCCATCCATGAGCTCCGGCCTCATTCCACAGCGATCCCTTCTCATTCCGTGCGCGCAGAGCCCAATCGGACTCTTCCAGCGAGCTCGCCGACGAGGAGCGAGACATCGAGGTAGTCGGTGCTCGTGCAGAGGAGCGAGGAGGTCGAGAGGGAGTGGAATTATGGAGTAGCTCCCGCTGGGAAGCGAGGAGGGCTTTGGACAGGTCGGCTTGCTCTTGAGCGGCGAGGGAGGGGTTGAGCCGAGCGAGCCGAGTCGATTCGGCGAGAGCAGCACGCAGCTCGTCGTCCTCCTTTGCGGTCTGTAGAGTGATATGTGAGCTTTCTTGAAGGCACAGAACGAATGACAGTAACTCACCTTCGAGCTCTTCTCGTTCGTCTCAAGCTGACTGGCCTCGAGCGCCCTTGCGAGCTCGTCCTGCTCCTGTAGGCTCTGCTTCTCGTCGCCGCCATATCCTACATCCTGAGCCGTAACAAACTCCTGCCTCGGCGGCTGCTGCTGATCCCGATAGTGCAGATGGGCCCGACCCGAATCGGCAGAAGTTGACGTCGGCGCAGAGGCAGTGACTGTCTCCGAGCTCCGTCGACGATTCGACGGAGGTGCAGCGTTGGTAAGAGGCTGGTAGACTTCGTAAGCAGGAGTGCTCTGATGCCTAGCGAGCATCGGTTGGGACTGTGGTTGCTGCTGCTGTTTCTAACTCGGTCGCGCGTCAGCTGGACGTCGGAGGCAGGGAGCAAGACAGGCGTGTAGGGACTAACATTGGTCCACCAAGCGCTGAGGTCAGCGGAAGCTCGTTTGGCGTGTGCTTTCGTCGTCCCAGTCATCGTGAGAAGAACGAGAAGAAGTGGAAGAGACGAAGCGGTGACGGGCTTCGCAGGCGCCGGTACTCAGTCGGGCTCAGGCTGGCTAGAATCCTACAGAGCAGAAGCAGAAACTTTGATGTACCAGAACTTGCCTCTCCTGCTGCGCCGAGTCGTTAGTCCGAGAAAGGACCCCTTGCCCGTGGCTTGCGCTTGCTGTTGGAACTGAGTTCGGCTCTCGCCCAGCTTCTCACCCTCACCTCACCCCTCTTCTTCCCCTACAGCTCTCAACATGTCATTCCGAGGCAGCTCTCGTGGCGGTGACCGTGGTGGACGCGGCGGAGGATTCCGTGGAGGAGATCGTGGTGAGTTCAAGCGCTGGGAGCCGAGCAAACTTGGATTTTGCATCTTGCTTGTACTGCACGAGGGCCAGCTTGGGAGGCGGGGCGAGGGTGGCAGAACGTTTGGCTGTAGCTTCATAAACGCTACTGCGCTGCAGCAAGGCTCGGAGACTCGGCGGAGGAGCGGCAAGGAGCAGCTTCATGAGAGGATGCGTCTGGCTCGAATCGAAGCTAACCTGTAATCTCTCTCGGGCTCGCTCTACCGTACTACAGGAGGACGTGGTGGATTCGGCGCTTCCCGCGGTGGACGTGGTGGAGGACGTGGTGGCTTCGGAGGATTCAACGACGGCCCTCCCGACGAGGTTGTCGGTGCGTCTTGTTCCCTGCTTTCCCTGGGTCTCAGGGCTGAAGCTGATGAGCTGTACTCGACTGCAGAGATTGGAACTTTCGTTCACGCCGTTGAGGGAGAGATGCTTTGCTCCTCCAGCATGCCTTCCAAGGTGAGTTCGGCGCACGGCGAGCCTGCCATCTGGGACGTCAAGCTGACCTACTTCCACCCTCCAGGTTCCCTACTTCAACGCCCCCATCTACCTCCCAACAAAAGCTGCCATCGGCAAGGTCGATGAGATCCTCGGTCCCATCAGTTCGTCCCTAATCTCTCGGCGCAGCTATCTTGCTCTTGCTAACCTCACTCTCACTACAGACGAGGTCTACTTCACCATCAAGCCCTCAGCCGGTATCCAGGCTACCTCCTTCACCGCCGGCGACAAGGTCTGCATCGCTACCGACAAGCTCCTTCCCATTGAGCGCTTCCTGCCCCAGCCCAAGGCTGCCGGCGTAGCCAAGAAGCGTGGACGCGGTGGAGCTGCTGGTGGACGCGGTGGAGGACGTGGAGGCGACAGGGGACGTGGTGGACGTGGTGGAGGACGTGGAGCACCAAGGGGTGGCCGGTGAGTCTTGCTCTCCCTCTCGACCTCGGCGCCGAGCTTCCAGCTGATCCGACTTCTCATATCAACAGCGGCGCTCCCAGGGGCTTCTCCTCGGGTGGACGTGGTGGAGGAGGATTCTCCTCGCGCGGCTCCGGTGGATTCCGTGGTGGACGTGGACGCGGTTAGAAGAGGATATCGGCGGTGGATGATGGTCGATCGTGTAGGCGCTCAGTTCTCGGCCATCGGGGGACTTCTTCCTCCTCCCTTGTACGAGGTTGATGCTATGTACTTTTCTGTTTCTCTCGGCTTCTTGTGCTCGCTCGGACTGAGAGCGGCACGACAAGGAATCGCTAAGCCCTTGCTACTCATTCTCCCACATCGACCAAGACAAGGTCACGTCCCACTACTACAGCAATCAAGTCATCCGCCGGCGACCAGCTCATGTCTTGCGCCTGTTGAGGCCGAGGGGCGATGTCGACGGTTCGAGGCGCTGCGAAGGGAGCAGAGGTTGGCAAGCTTCGAGTTTCGAGTGACGCCGATTCGACTCGCCTTGAGGGAAGCTGGTAACGTAGATCTTGAGCGCCGAAGCATGTGGGCTGGTGGAAAGCGTAGCGAACTGCCTAGCGTCACGAGG
Organism: Leucosporidium creatinivorum; assembly: GCA_001600635.1. Lineage (NCBI taxonomy): Eukaryota > Fungi > Basidiomycota > Microbotryomycetes > Leucosporidiales > Leucosporidiaceae > Leucosporidium > Leucosporidium creatinivorum. The sequence goes on along the minus strand of BCKL01000005.1, from coordinate 848,152 downwards.
GTTCCATCTGCGCGCGCCGAGTCGGTGAGTTCGGCGATCCAAGCTAGCGACCCGAGAAACTCACCCGAAGACCTCCCTCCCTCTACACTCATCGCCATAAGCCGTTCCGTATCCCGTGGCATTCCCTCCCGCCAGCCGCCTCAAGTCCCAGACACACCACCGTCCATCAATCACAGCGCCGAGACTCGCTCCTCCATCCGCCGAGTTCCATTCTCCGTGCGCTGCGTCTCCTCGGGTCCCTCTAGCGGAAAGGGATTGCGGTTCGGTCAATGAAAGGAGAAGGGAAGAGGTTGGCCAGTGCCAGATCCGGAGGCAGCCCCGCGAGTCGAGAGTGAGAAGCTGAGAGGCGATGGTCGGGTGGAAGGAGACGGAGCGGAGGGGTTGAGGGTATAGGATCTATGTAGTGGGGCTCAGCCAGCTTTCTACCACTCGCTCGAAGCTCTTCACAAACACTCACCGACCTGCATGGCGTGTCCTCCTCCGCCAGATCCCAAAGCCGAAGCACCCCATCGTCGCCGACCGAAGCTACTAGCTGTTCTTGACCCGCTGTTCTTCCGTATTGGACCTCGTGGATCCTCCCACTCGTCACTCCAGCGCCAAAGTGTCGAATGTTGGCGCCTCGCTCCGCCGAGTAGCTGAGAACGGCGAGGGTACTGGTGGATTCGAGGGCTACGACGAGTCTGTAGAGAGGGAGAGAGGTAGGGGGGTCTACAGTACGAGTCGAGGCGAATCTCACTCACTCAAAGTAGCTCCCTGTAGACCGCGAAGACCAGCACAGCGCCGTGATGTCGGTGAAGAGCGACCAGGACATGAGCTCCTTAGCCTCTGTCCACTGTCCTGCTTCATCCTTGCCGATAACTAAGACTTGTACTTTCGTATCTGAGCCTGCTCGAGATTTCGAAGCTGTCAACAAAGCCGCTCTGTCCGTCTCTGGCAGAGAGCTCAGCTCACCGACGGCGAGGAGGGCGCCCGAGCTATGGAAAGCGACTTTAGAGAGGGCTTCGCTGCTGCTGTAGACCAGTCGAGGGCTTTGCGTGGTGATAATGCTCTCAGCCAGACTCATCGAAGCGGGCGGAGGCCAGAAAGCGAAAATCGGCGGACTCGGAGAGGAGAGCTACTCCGATAGGGGGTCTTTCAGTTTCTGTAGCCTTTCACAGAGGTTTCAGGCGACTCGGAAGCTATTCGAATCGCTTTCACACCGGGATTCTCAGTTCTGCACCGAAACGCTCGAGCCGCCGAGCACAGTCCTCGTTCTCAGCCATTCAAGACGCTTCTCTCGCTCTTACCACATCTTTCACCTCGTCTCGTTTCGCTTCTCGACCAACTCGATACACGCCCACGCGGCTCAATACCCTACACACTCGTTTGCGCAGATGAGGCCCGGCCAGCTCTCGTTCGCCGTTCTGGCCGTCGCGCTCAGCTCGCTCGTCGCAGGTAGCATGGCGACTGCAACAGTTTACACCGAGGTCTCGGATGCTAGGAAGTACACTGCTGAATGGTCGACGGATGCCTGTGAGTTCTCTCGGCAGGATTTGGGTCAGGGGGAGCAAGGGCGCCGAAGCGGCTCTGAGTCCTAGCTCATCGCGGTTGCACCGGATCTGCAGATAATACTACAGCACAGGCTTGCTGGGATTTCAACTGGAGCTGTCAAGACTAGTGAGCTTTTTCCGGCCAGATCTCCCTGATGTCGTATTCTGACCTCCCGCTCGGCGTTGGCCTTTCTCCCCTCACACAGTCTTTCGTCGTTCTCCGACGTCAACATCTTCTACTGCGAAATCGAAAATCCTAACAGTGAGTACACTGAGGAATCAGACGACCTCAAGACTCACCTTTGCCGCCGTGCAGCGACGATACATGTCTACTGTGGAGGTAACACGATCGCTTCGCCCAACGTCTACAACGACTTCACCCAGAATGTCATGCGGATGTGGCAGGTATGTACGGTATGCTCTGTCGTCTGGACCCCGAGTTGACGTCTTCGCCGAACAGGCTCGCCTCATCGCCGGTCCTCAAGACTATACCCCTCAAACCCCTCCCGGCTGGACCCCGTCCACCTCGACTACCACCAAGGCCACGACCACCACAAAACCCGCTTCCAAGCCTTCTCCCACTCTCACGCCGAAGCAGATCGCCAAGCAGAAGGCCGACGCTGCTCGCCACCGAATGCACGCCAGACTCCAGCGCCTCGCCGACCAGCGTCGCGCTGCTCTCAAAGCCGCCAAAGCCAAGGCGAAGGCTATCGCTAGGAAGGCTCTCCTCTCCAAGCAGAAGGCCGTCAAAGCGCTGAGGCTGGCTAAGAAGAAGGCGCTTCAAGCTAAGCGCCGAGCCGCTTTGGCTAAGGCTGCTGCTCGCAAGAAGCATCTAGCTCAGGTTGCCGCTGCCAAGAAGAAGGCTACGGCAAAGAAGGCGTTGAAGAAGGCCGCGGCGGTGAAGAGGGCGACGAAGAAGGTGGCGCCGAGGAGGTTGGAGCAGATGGATTAAGAGGCAGCTCGGACGAGGTTCGGGTCGACATTCTCCCTCGTTGGACCACCTTCTGTATCAAGATCTCTTGAATTTTAGTATCGGTAACGGACGCTATGTCGCTGCTTTGCTCAGCACTCTCCTACGCGGTTTCAGTCGTCGAGGATGGCTCGGCCCAGGGCTCGGCGAGAAGTTGTGCAGCATATCAGCTGCTTGGAAGTATCCTGCTCAAGTCGAGACCTCTAAGCATCGCTCTTACCAACACCGACTCCATCGACTCGCTTTAGCACTGCTCCACACCGACCTGCTTTGAGGCTGCCCCTTCGCTCCTCTTCCTCCTCTGCACAACTCGTTTTCTCGCCGCCATCTCGACCAGTAGCCGGAGCTGCTCCGGAGTAGGATACATCTTACTAAACGCTTCTCGACTATCGCCTGTAGCCTACTGCCGCCTTACAGGCTCGTTGGTGCTCGCGAGGGCTCACCGCTTCAGTTGTCGCCCTCTGGTGAGCTCATTCGCCGGCTTCGAACAGGCTCTGCTGTATCAAGGGCACTCCAGCTGACAAGGCACATCTTTCTCTGCTCCCTCCGCTTTCCCAACCTGCAGCCAAGCTCGAACTCACCTCGCGCGTCCTCGACTCTCCATCCCCATCGCCAGCAGCAACTCTCGCTGATTCGCAGCTCCAACTAGGCCGGAGATCGGGCGCACACCATCATGCCGCCCGACTACGACTCGCCGGCGGCTCGAGGTCAGTATAGAGTATGGCAGGAAGGCGTAGCGACGGTCGTCAAGCGTAGAGGCAGAGGGGAGTGGTCGAGCTCCACCGTGATGGACCTGGCGCGCTTCTTCGTCAGATGGAGGATCTGGTCGCCCGAGGTGTTGAGGTTCTTGAAGGCGGTCCTTGCTCTGGCGCCAGCGAGAGTCCTCCTGAAGCTCGGCGGTGGATTCCTGCAGAGGTAAGAGCTTCGCCGAGGTCTCGCAGTGCTGTAACACGATCGCTAACCTTCGATTTGAACCTATAGCCTTCAACCTCTACTGCACGTCTTCTTCGTGAACCAGCTGCTCAAGATTGTGCACTCGCCTCCCTTCTTCGGCCTTCCCCTGGCTCAAGCTGACCGCTTGCCATACCACAGGCCTACTCCGCCGTCGAGACTCGGAATGTGGATCGTCGACGACTCGCCTTCGCCGTGATCGGTCGCATCGTCAGCGGAGCACTGGACGACGTCCTGCAAGCCCTCCTCCGGGAGAACGATGGTGTATTGCAGCTCCTCTTCAACTCGATGATTGAGGAGCACGTCATGGCCGCTCGCGCACGTCTCGACATTGCCACGCAACAGAGGCCAGCCGTCAGCCGAGTCTTTCGCAACGTCGGCAGGATGTCGTCCACCTCGTCCTGGGGAGGCCTGCTGCGCGACACTATCGATGGCGCCAACTCGCTCTTCACCATCATCGTCCAGATCGGAGTTCTGCGCGCCCTCACCACTCGGGAGAACCGCAGCTACCTGGCGCTATCGTCGCTCGGCTTCCTCGGCACTCTTCGCTGGATCTTTCGCAGTCGTTCGTTTCGTTTCTCGGTACATTGCTCCTCGCTCAACGCTGACCCTTTTCATCAACAGCAAACCGAGAACGACGCGAAGAGACGGATCCTCACTTCCAGCAGATGCGGATCCTCTTCGAGAACTCGGAGGAGACGACGGCGCGGCAAGAGTCCAAGATGCTCAACCTCGACGAGTTCTTCCTCAAGCGGTACAAGTCTCATGCCGAGGCGCTCGGTCCGGTATCCATCGACATGGACGGACCAAGAAGCCGTATCTCACGCCTCGCCGAACTCGTCGAGAACGCCGTCGATGCAGGTCTTTTTGCTCGCTACGCCCTCCGGGAGTGCCAACCAGGCAAGATGATCACCATCACCGTACCCGACCTTCAATTCATCCGCGCCGCCTCTCGAACACTCGTGCAGGAGGTCTCGTGAGTCCAATTGAGCTCGCCGAGCGGAGGTGGGGCTGACGTTCTCCCCCACAGCTCGCTCTTCTCGTTCGCATACGACTTCCAGCACAACGTCACTGCCATTCGCGAGTTTTACGAGCTCGCCTCCATCCCTGTCGGCATCCCTGAACCGCTCAACCCGGTACCCTATCGCTCGACCCCCGGCGAGGGAGCTGCCATCGAGTGCCGCGACGTCGTCTTTGCTTACCCGCACAAGTCGCCAGCGATCAAGGGGATTAGCTTCAAGATCAAGCCTGGCCAGGTCGTGGCTCTCGTCGGCGACAATGCTGCAGGCAAATCGACTCGTGAGTCCTCCCCCTTTCGGCGCTCTCGTTCTCGCTGACCCTTCTCTTCACAGTCATCCGTCTTCTCACTCGCCTCGCCGATCCATCAAGTGGTCAAGTGCTCATCAACGGCGTCGACGTCAAGGAGTACCGCTCGCAGGAGCTCCACGCCAACATCTCGGTGCTCTTCCAGGATTCGGCGTCAATGAACCTCAACTTGTCCATCAAGGAGTTCATCGGCGTGGGCTCGACGGACAAGGACCTCGATGCCATCATGGAGGCCGCCAAAGAAGCTGGGATCCACGACGCCATCATGAAGCTCCCCATGGGTTACGACTCGCCGCTCGGACCTTATCCCGCTCCACCGACGTGAGTTGCTCGCCTTTTGCACTCTGGGTCAAAGCTGATGTCACTCTTTACCCGATAGCCCCGAGCACTTCTTCCGCACCTGCCTCCGCGAGGACTGGGAGGAGGCCAACATCAAGTACAAGACGGCGCTCGAGAGGGAGGCACACGACGCCGAGCGCAAGGCTCGTCGGAAAGCTGCGCGAGCCGGCTTGGTCGGAGAAAAGCTGGAAGGAGGCGAGGACGAGAAGGGTGCTGAGGAGGAAGAGGAGGTAGACGACGACGAGGATGACTACGAGTCGCCGTACCCGGCCGTCCAGTTTAGCGGAGGTGGGTCCTGGCCGCCTCGTCTCCGTCCAATCACTATAAGCTGACTCTCCCGACCTGTGCAGGCGAGTTCCAACGACTGGCGACCGCACGGGCGCTACTCCGCAACGCCGACCTCAAGATCTTCGACGAGTTCTCGAGCTCGCTAGATCCTCTCGCCGAGCGTGAGGTCTTTCGACAACTCTGGCGCTCAGCCAAGACTTCCACCGTCCTCTACGTCACCCACCGCTTCGCCTCTGTTCCCTTCGCCGACCTCATCCTCTGCATGGTCGAGGGCCGACTGGTCGAGCAGGGCACTCACGACGAGCTCCTCGCCGCCGGTGGGCACTACGCCGACATGTACCAGGCGGCTAGTGCGGGATTTGCGACGGCGACTGGCGAGAGCTACGTCCTGAGCGGGAAGGAGGGCGAGGAGGGCGAGGAAGCTCAGGGAGAAGCGGCGAGCGAGGAAACGGCCGTCGAGCTTGTGGAAGTCGTGAAGGATGAGAAGGAGCAGCAATGACCACTTCTTTGTTATATATCGCTCTATGTAGATTTGCCTCCCACACCTCTCGCAGTACAATCTTCGTCGTTCTCGCATACGCTCGGCGATGATCTGGGAGCCGAAGCGAAGAGTCTGTAGCTATTTGCGAAGAGCTTGTGCGGGCACTGAAGTGCGTACAGAGCCGCCCGCGACAGCCGTGTGCATCCAGGTCACTACTCAGGGTCCAAGTCTCCACAGAAGCTGGGACTCCGCCTCTCTCCCTTCTTCACATCACTTCGTTGCCTCACCTCGTCTCGGATCGGCCATCTCACAGCTCTGAAGGCTCAACTCCCAACACAAGACTCTAGCGCACCACCTCGCCGCCTTCTTGAGCCACACTTGACGAGCACAACATGGGGAGCAGGTGAGCTCGCGGCTCGGCGCGGGCGTCGAGTGAGAGCTGACGACGATTTTTGAGCAGGCTCGATCGACTCATCCTCTTACTCGACACTGGGTCGACACCCTCTGTACGCTTGACTGCCGCTCGCCAGCTGGGAGCCATCGCCGGCACTCGCGTCTCGCACCCTTCCACCGACTCGCAGGGCCACGCTTACGTCAAAGCTGAGGACTCAAGCGTTGCTACTACCGATAACATCTGGCGCGGGGTCGAGGGCGAGTGGAACGAGGTGATTGGGCTCGTCGCGAGGGTGCGTTTTCCGTGTTGGAGCTTGTTCGGCTGCACTCAACGAGCTGTAAGAGCTGAGGCTGACCTCGTGGACGTTTACGCTACTACAGATCATCCCTCACCTCCAATCGCGCTCCTCAGAGACGAGGCAAGCTGCCGCTGCTGCTCTCGCCCACATCTCGCGAGCGGTCGGCATCTGGGATCCTTCGTCGGCCGCCGCCACCTCAGCAGACGACACAGCAGCTACCGCCACCGAGGACGAGAAGGGTGACCTCGCGCTCGGCGACTTCGACGTCGCCAAGGTGCTCGCGGAGGGCGCTCTCCTGCTCAGCAGCTCGGGCAAGGAGTACGGCAAGCTCTCCAACTTGTCGGCCGAGGAGCTCGCCAAGGCGCAAAAGGATGCGCTCGGGAAGCTGGGCCTAGGATTCGGCGGCGCAGAGAACGATATCGGCGTGGATGTGGGAGCCGAGCTCGCAGCGGGCCAGGAGGGGCCAGCGGCTGCTCCTGCCGTCAAGGTCGAAGCACCACCACCTCGACCGACCCTTCCCCCTCCTCGATTTGCCCTCCCTCCTCCCAAGTTTAAGAACGACCCCTCCGCCTCCACCGAGTTCTCCTCCCTCCGCTCGGTCGCCTCCCAAGCTTCTCCCGTCGCCAGCACTTCTGCTCTCCCCACCTTGCCTCCACCGCCGCCGGCCGCTAGCATCTCACCAGCACCAGCAGCATCTGCCGAGGAGGAGGACCCTTACGCCGGCCTCTCGGCTCGCGAGCGCAACAAACTCAAGCGGAAACGCAAGACCGAGGCCAAATCCGGCGGGCCAGTCTCGACGGCTCCTCCTGCTGCCAAGGTTCGCGTGGTCGAAGCTCCCAAGGAGACGAACGGAGCTGCTGCAGCCTCGCCCGCCGTCGCCATCAAGAAGGAGGAGCCCGCTTCTGCCGAGCCGATGCCCAGCGGTGAGGTCGTGGTAATCGACCCAGGAGCCAAGGCTCGCGAGCGAGAGAAGCAAGGAGGAGAAGTACAGGTCGATATCGAGGCTAAGGATAGGGCAGAGATGGAGGTCAAGGCGGGAGAGTGGCCATGGAGGGGGACGGTTGAGCGTTTGGCCGTCGCTTTGCTCTCGTGAGTCGCATCTCGGGCGACGGTATAGCCAAGCTAACCCTCAACTTCGATCTAGACCAAACTGGGAGACTCGGCATGGCGCTGCGCTGGGTCTGAAGGAGATTCTTAAGCTGCAAGGAGGAGGAGGTGGTCAAATCGGTGCGCTCGCCTTCCACCACGGAAGCTTCGTCCAGCTCTAACCTCGTCTCCCTTCGCAGCTGGTCTCTCTATCGTCAAGAACCTCGAACGTCATACTCTGTGGTGCGATGACCTCTCGGCCAAGCTGCTCTGCGTCTTCGCTCTGGATCGCTTCGGCGACTACATCTCGGATCAGGTGAGCTCGCGGCTGCTTGCTATTCTTGTCGCACTCTACTGATTCTTCCTCCGATACAGGTCGTCGCTCCCGTCCGAGAGACCGCTGCGCAGGCCCTCGCTACCCTCCTCCCTTACATGGCGCCCTCGTCCATCATCTCGGTTCAGCGCATCCTCATCGGCATGATCGAACAAGGTGGTGCACCTCCATCTCTCGGCCTCGGCGACAAGTTTGAGCAGCAGAAGATCATTACCACCGACGACAAGTCGCAGCGCGGCAAGTACGTCTGGCAAGTCAGACATTCGGGCTTGCTCGGCCTCAAGTACCTCGTCGCCGTCAAGGGCGACATGCTCCGCATCAGCCTCGGAAGCGAGGACGTCGAGATGAAGAGTGAAGAGGACGTCAAGCCCGTCGTCGTCAAGGCCGAAGACGTATCAGTCGACCCCTCGACGAGTCATACCCTCCTGATGAATGTTGTCGACGCTGCCTTGCTCGGGTGAGCTGCTCTATTACCTCAGTTCTGCGCTCTTGGCTAACGACTCAACATTGCAGCCTTCGCGACCGCGACGACGATGTTAGGTCGGCGGCAGCAGCTACCCTCTCGCCCATCGCCGATGCTCTCGTCAGCAGCCTGCCCGCCGAGCTGCAGCAAGTCGTCGACGTGCTCTGGGAGTGCTTGGGCGATCTTAAGGACGATCTTTCGAGCTCTGTCGGCGGTGTGATGGACCTGCTCGGTGAGCTTGCGCGGCGGTGGAGCGCCCAGGCCGTCCGCTGAACTTCCTCCCCTCACAGCCAAGCTTCTCGCTTTCCCTCCTGTTCTTGCTTTGATGCAGTCTCCCGCCATGGGGTGAATCCTGCTCACTTACTAGCGCCGACGTTTGAGCTAACGCATCTGCCTTCCCAGCCGCCCGCTGTCGGAGCTCATCCCACGCCTCTTCCCCTTCTTCCGACACACGATCGCTTCCGTTCGACTCGCGGTACTCAACACCACCCTCGTCTTCCTCGAACTTCCCTCCGTCGACCACAGCTGGGCCGACGACCGCCTCCTTCGCCTTCTCTTCCAAAATCTCATCGTGGAGACCCGTCTCGACATTCGAGAAACGACCGCTCGTGCATGGCGCACTGCCCTCCACGTTTCCAACTCCGAGGAGCCTGGACGGCTCGCGCGCATCGCCAGTCCCCACATCGCTACCTGGTTCGCCATCCTCTCGACTCCAATCGGCACCGCGATCAATGCCGCGCTGTTCTGGTCGGCCAAGGTCAGCCTCAGCGGACAAGGAGGCTACGTGCACAACGTCGACAAGGCGATTCTCGCCCAAGACCTCTCGCTGGTATCGGTCGAGGCGGTCATGCGAGGCAGGGTCGCCGGAGCCACCGCCCTCGGCGCGCTGATCGCTGTTTGGTCGCCCGAGGTATGTTCTTTGCGGTTGAGTAGCCCAGCGCTACTTCAGCTGACCTCTCCACTCCTCCCCAGATGCACGACGCTACTTTCGGCCCTCGCCTGGAGAGCAGCCTGAGCGCCGTCTCGGCCTTCAGTCGCTTCCTCTCCGCCACCGTCGTCGAGGAGTGGGCCGCTGCTGTCTACTCGAGGAAGCCGGATCTCCCTCTCGCCGAATCGTCGAGCCTCGCTGCTCGCCTCGTGCAGCTCCTCCATACCCTCCTCGCCGCCGACGCTCCCGGCTCATGGACCGAGATGGCGTCCATCTTGCAGCGTCTGCAGACCGAGTGCCAAGCCCTCTACGCCGCCTTCGGTCAACAAGGCAAGGTCCCCGCCGACAAGCTCCCCATCGTCGCCTCCAATTTCGGCATTCTGCAGGCGCAGCAGGTCGCCGGCAGCTTCAACGCTCTCGTCCCTCTCATGGGTAAGGGTGTGCGCAAGAACGTCCTCCCAGCGTTGCAGGAGCGTCACCGCAAGATCGTCAGCGCTATCGGCTACTACGAAGCCAACAAGGCCAAGCACGACCGTCAAGTCTTTGCAGCGCTCGGAGGAGCCGTCGTCGCGCTGAGGGTCATCCCCGCCAAGCTCACGCCCGTCATCCGAAGCATCACCAACAGCATCAAGGTCAGCGTTACCGCCAGCTCTATCTCTTCCGCCATCTCTGACGTTGCTTTCTGCTCACAGGCTGAGGAAGACGTCGACCTGCAAGCCCGCTCGGCGAACGCCATCGCCGCCTTCATCGACATCTGCTCGGCTCCCGACTCGCCCGTCCGCACCAACCCCTCCGACAAGCTCGTCAAGAATCTCTGCACCTTCCTCTGCCAGGACGTCTCGCGCACGCCCATCTTCGCTGCCAGCAAGGACATCAAAAAGGGCATCCTCACCTTGGAGTACAAGCCGGCGCGTGGAGTTGCGACGAAAGAGTCGAAGGAGGCCTCCATCGACTCGGAGGAGGTCGTCACCGCCCGCCTCGTCTACCGTGGAGCTCAGCTCGCCCTCTCCCAGCTCGCCGCGAAATTCGGACCCGAGCTGCTCAACCGAGTTCCCAAGCTCTGGGGGTGCATGTCAGAGGCTCTGCTCTCCATCTACGCTTCCGGTGAGAATCGTGATCCTTCATCAAGCTCGCGGTTTGCTGACGAGCGGGCGTCCCCCTTTCAGGCGACGTCGAGCAAGCCGATGCCATCCTCGCCGCCGACGTATCGCGCGGTCAAGACCTACTCGACTGCCTCACCGTCCTGCCAACTGGAGCGCAAAAGCTCGGCGACTCGCTCCACGATCGCCTCACCGCCCTCTTCCCCGCGCTCGTGCTGGCGACTCGGAGCAAGTTCGCCGTCGTCCGCTACTCGGTCGCTCGCTGCTTCGCGGCACTCTGCGATGTCGTCCCCACGGAAGGTCTGCGCTCCGTCGTCGAGGGAGTCATTCCCGTGCTGGGCGATCCTCTCAACCTCGACAACCGCCGAGGCGCCATCGAGCTCATCTCGCGTGAGTGTGATGGCTCGACAGAACTCCTACGCCGAGCAGAAGAGCTGACCACTTGCGCGCCGCCAGATATCGTCGAGCTACTCGACATCAAGATCCTCCCTTACGTCATTTTCCTCGTCGTCCCCGTACTCGGCCGAATGAGCGACTCCGACGACGACGTTCGCCTGGTCGCTACCAACACCTTTGCCACTCTTATCAAGCTCGTCCCGCTGGAGGTGAGTCCTGAAGCAGCTCTGTGTCACCCTGGACGGCTGCTGACGACGTCTTTCGACTCACAGGCTGGCCTCCCCGATCCCGTTGGCTTCTCCGCCGAGCTGCTCGCCAAGCGACAGCACGAGCGCGACTTCCTCACCCAGCTCCTCGACGGCAACAAGGTACAGGAGTACAACATTCCCATCGACATCGACATCGAACTCCGCAAGTACCAGCGCGACGGAGTCAGCTGGCTCGCCTTCCTCGCCAAGTACCAGCTCCACGGCCTACTCTGCGACGGTGAGCTCTGTCCACTCACGCTGAAAGTTCGCCGATGCTGATGCTGCGTCTATCATACAGACATGGGACTCGGCAAAACCCTCCAATCGATCTGCATCCTCGCCAGCATGCATCACGAGCGCGCCGAGCGGCACAAGGCGACGGGCTCACTCGACACGGTCCACCTCCCCTCGCTCATCATCTGCCCACCGACGCTCACCGGCCACTGGAAGCACGAGATCAACACCTACGCCAAGAACCTCCGCCCACTCATCTACACGGGAGCCAAGGCGGAGCGCGAGCGCCTCGTCGCCTCCATCAAGAAGTACGACGCCGTCATCATGTCCTACGACATTGCTCGCAACGACATCGACTCCCTCGGCGCTCTGGACTGGCACTACTGCATCCTCGACGAGGGTCACGTCATCAAGAACGGCAAGACGAAGCTCACCAAGGCCGTCAAGAGCATTAAGGCGATCCACCGCCTGATCCTCTCGGGCACGCCCATCCAGAACAACGTCCTCGAGCTGTGGAGTCTCTTCGACTTCCTCATGCCAGGATTTCTCGGATCCGAGAAGGCCTTCAACGACCGCTTCGGCAAGCCCATCGCCGCCAGTCGAGACGCCAAGAGCTCGTCGAAGGAGCAGGAGGCCGGCGCGCTCGCCCTCGAGGCGCTCCACAAGCAGGTACTTCCCTTCCTCCTCCGTCGACTCAAGGAGGACGTCCTCGACGACCTACCGCCCAAGATTATCCAGGACTACTACTGCGAGCTCTCGCCCCTCCAGAAGCAGCTCTACGACGACTTCTCGACCACGCAAGCTCAGCACGTCGTCGGCGAGGTATCGAGCGGCGGCGGCAAGCCTCAACACGTCTTCCAGGCGCTGCAGTACCTTCGCAAGCTCGTCAATCATCCCACCCTCGTCATCAAGCCCGAGCTGCCGCATCACCAGGCCGTCGTCGCCAAGATCGAGCAGGGAGGAGGATCGCTGCGCGACACCGAGCATGCGCCCAAGCTCGGCGCTTTGAGGTGCGTTCGGCTTGACACTTGGCTGTGCTTCTGTCGCTCATCTTTCATCTCCCCCTAGGCAAATCCTGCTCGACTGCGGCATCGGCGCTCCCACAACCGACGCCGATCCAACGACCGAAGCCGTCTCTCAGCACCGCGTCCTCATCTTCTGCCAGCTCAAGCAGATGCTCGACATTGTGGAGAACGACCTCTTCAAGGCTCTGATGCCCAGCGTCACCTACATGCGCATGGACGGCGCCACCGACGTCTCCAAGCGTCACGCCATCACCCAGACGTTCAACGCCGATCCCTCCATCGACTGCCTTCTCCTCACCACCCACGTCGGCGGTCTCGGACTCAACCTCACCGGCGCCGACACGGTCATCTTCGTCGAACATGACTGGAACCCGATGAAGGACCTTCAAGCGATGGACCGCGCTCACCGTCTCGGACAGAAGAAGGTCGTCAATGTCTACCGCCTGATCATGCGCGGTACCCTCGAGGAGAAGATCATGGGGTGAGTTGTAGTGACTTCATCGCTGTCTGATATACGGGCGCTGACTCCTCTCATTCTCCCTCCCGCTCCGTCTAGCCTGCAACGCTTCAAGCTCAACATCGCCTCGTCGGTCGTCACTCAGCAAAACTCAGACCTCTCCTCGCTCGGTACCGATCAGATCCTCGACCTCTTCAACGTCTCGGCCGAAGATGCGCCCCCCGTCGTCGCCAAGGACCGCCCCCTTGGTCAGAAGGCGCTTCTCGAGGGTCTCGGAGACATGCAGGACGAGGGAGAGTGTGAGTACACCTCGTGAATCGCTGCAGCTCGCGTCGGAGCTGACTTATGTGTACTGCCGCTCTACAGACCAAGATCTCGACTTCTCGGCGTTCCAAGCCTCGCTCAGCGCGTGATTCAGTAGTATACCCCTGTAGCTCGTTACTCTCCGTTGTCGAATCATATACCTCTTGTTTGCTGTCCTTGCTGCTGTTGTACAGAGATGACCAAAGGGCGTGAGAAGATAGTCCACGCGAGCTGGGTCGAGATCTCGGCGCATGGCTCCGATAGGAAGTCGCCGATCTGGGGGAGCTGGTTCTGTAGGCGCTTAGAAGGGGGTGCTGACAGACTGCTGCACCTCACAGTCCTGAAAGGACAGCAGAGACCTCCAAAAGCCAAGCAAGAAGCGCGAAGGGGCCTCTCAGGCGCCAGGGCTCGGGGCTCTCCTTCTTACCTCGTTGTTCTCGGGCGCCAACTTTCGTCGACGGTGCTCAACTAGCTACACTTCGCCGTCGCCCATTCAGGTCGCGTCTATTGAGTGCTCGCTGGCTACTTACAGCCTGCAGCTCGCGCTTAGTGCGTCTCTCACCCTCATCGCTTTGGGCCCGGACTGACGCCGTCTCCTCGTCTTGCAGACCAGCTCGAAGGTCGAACAACTACCACACCTTACTCGTATACGCTACATGTCCCGTTACCAGTCGCCCTCGTCTCGCTTCAATGAGACCGCCTCGCGACCTTCGGCACCACCCCGCCAAGCCTCAGCCAATCTGCCCTACATCCAGCCCGCCTACCAGCAGCCTCGGGGCTTTCGCGATGAAGAGCCTCTCGTACGCTGCTCTACCTGCGGGCAGGAGCTCGCCATGCATGCGCTGGCGGACCACGTCTGCGAACGGAGGGAGCGGGAGGAGCGTCGGCGGCCAACAGAGGGCTTGAGGGTTGACATCAAGGCGGCAGGTTCCAGAGGAGCTGCCTACGGAGCCAGCTTATCTGCTCGCAGCCCCATGTACCCCGGTGAGCTCTGCGACTGGAAGTGGGGGTCCGAGCCCGTCGGCGTAGCGTACGCTAACTTGACGCTGTCCTGCGTGACTCTACAGGACATCTCGATCCTACACCACCACACACGCCCAACTCGAGACCCGCCTCACCCTCTGGCTATCAAAGCAACGAGGAGCTGTCGCGCTCCGCCGGAAGCGCCTCTTCGAACGGAGGCAAGCTCCCCTTCTTCGAGAAGTACAAGCATATGGTCGGCACCAATGGCGTGGCTGGGTTCGCCGGAGTCGGAAGCGGGGGCATGTCGCGCAGTCAACCGTCCGACAACCTCGCTCAGCCATACGGCACTCGAGGTGCTCCATCGCCAGGCGCTCCTTCGCCAGGCTGGGCTCCCTCCTCGGCTTCCCCTACCCCTCTCGCTCCCCACTTCCCCTCGGGCACGTCTCCCATCACCTCCGAACGCTCTCGCCAACGCACGGACAGCGCCGCCAACAGCTCGGCGAGCCTGCCCTCGCCTTCGCAGACCTCCTTCCACTCCGATTCTCGGCCTCAGCAGGAGACTCCGGCCTCCTCAGTCCGCTCCAATACGCCGCCACGCTCTCGCAAGGTGTCCGCGAACAATCGCGGAGCTCCCGCTCGGCCCGACGACCACGAAGAGTCGGAGCTGGCCTACGACCGAGAGGACAACCGCCGAACGATCACCGCCTCCCAGTCTACCCCTTCTCATCTCGGCTCGTACGCTCCGTCCAATCCCGCCCTCCAACCTCGCCGACCTCAGAACGCTCCTCCACTTCAACCAGCTCCCAACCCGCCTTCCCAACCCTCCGCGACTTCCACTCGGCCGGCAAACCCGAGAATAGTAACTGGAGGCTCTGCCTCATCCGCCACCATGTCGACTCGTTCATCAACCGGCACTACAGGCGACCTCGATGCCTGCCTGGAGGATCTGAGGATCATGACCGAGAGCGGAGACGAAGCGATAGACGATCGTCGACCTCCACGACCTTCCGCCGCTCTACCCTACTCGCACTCCTCGCCAACACTCACCTCGAGGACAGCACCTTCACCCATCAGCGGCTCTCCCTCCTTCAGCAACGCGAGCCGAGCGCCGCCTTCCGCTGCCCCTGCCGAGCGATGCACGACCTGTCGCCAGGGCGTTAGCGGGAACGAGATGCAGAAGGGAGGAGATGGACATGTCTTCTGCCGGAGGTGCTATGCCGAGCGGTTCTTGCCCGACTGCAGGCGTTGTGGGGGCAAGATCGAAGGTGGCGCTGTCAGCTCTAGCGATGGGAAAGTGGCAGGCAAGGTGAGTAGCGCAGTAGGAACTGTGTGCGAAAGAACATAGCTGACGCCACCTTCGCGCAGTATCACCCCAAGTGCTTCACCTGCTGGGACTGCTCGGCTTCGTTCGCAGACTCTGAATTCTACGTCTTGTGAGCTGTTCTCTACTCCTTGCCTCTTCGACGTCGAGAGCTAAACTGTTATTTCTCTACTGCAGCGGCCAGCGGCCGTACTGTCAGCAGCATTGGCACGCACTGAACGGTTCCCTCTGCGCCAACCCTGGGTGTGGCTCGCCGATCGAGGGTCCCTGCGTCTCGCTCGTCGGCGAGGAGAACGGTGGTGGCGGTCGCTGTGAGCTTTTATTCGCACATCTGTCTCGCCCTCGGCGCTGACCTCGCTTCCCCGAACTCGCAGACCATCCCGAGCATTTCGGCTGCTCGACCTGCTCCGAGCTGCTTCCAGAACATCACTTCGTCGTGAACGGTCTACCCTATTGCGAGCGTCACTCTCAAGGACCTCCACCGACGGCACGTCCGAGGAAGGCGAGCCAGAAGGAGCCAGCCTCGGCGAGAGCGAGGAAGAGGCAGACTATCATTACGAGAAGGTAGAGGGACAGAGGGAGCAGTCGTTCATATACCCCCCGCATTCGCTTGCAGTTTATATCCATGTTCTCAGTTGAGACGATCCCCGAGAGCGGCCAACTGAGCTGAAGTTTGAGCGAGCAACCAGCGCCGAGGTAGCCCTTCACTCGTCTCCAGTGCGCCGAGGATGCACGAGGACGATTAATAGCTGTCACTAAACGGGTATACTACGCAAGCACTGATGATGTCGCCCTGCTGCCTTCGTCGCTCCTTTCCCCCTCCTCCCCCTCCTCAGATCTTCCAACCCTTTCACCCGCTTCCTCCTCACTCCCTGTCCTCCCTCAGCCTCCTCACCAATTCCTCCAGCTCTCCACTCCTCTCCTTTGCCCTCCTCGCTTCCTCCCGCGCCCTCTTCTCCACTTCTTGCAATTCGACCTCCCTCTCAATGATGCGCTGCTCCATGCTCCTCAATAGCGTCTGCACGGCATCGAGATGAGATCTGAGAGCCTGAGGAGTGAGGAGGGACCCGTTCTCCGCTGCTGTGCCGTCCTTCTCCTCCTCCTGGTCGAGCGAATCCCGCTCCTTGGTCGGCGACGACTCCTCGGCCGAGTCGCTGATGCGTCTCCGCAGGGGGAGGTTGCCGCTGGGTGTAGCGAGGAGACTCTGTCTTCCTCCCAGCTTGCTTCGAAGGGCTGGCGAAGAGAGAGCGGCGGCGGAAGCGGCGGAGGAAGTGATGGAGGAGAGGGGGGAGCCGAAGAGAGAGGTTTCCCAGTCATGGCCGAAGGTTTTGGCGAGGAAGTCGGTGAGCCGGCGCAGTCTATGGTCGTGAGCGAGGTGTTAGCAGGGCGCTGAAGAGGTGCAGAGATGGAAGACGACGGACTGGCGCTTGAGAGCTTCGCGCTCGGCTTGATCCTTCTCAGATTGAGCTTGGTAGCCGCCTGGGGAGAGGGAACGATGTTAGCGTTGATCCTGGAAACTCTACACTGCCTTCCACTCACTCAGTAACCGCTCTTGGCTGCTCGGCGAAGACAGAGAGGCGGTCAGCTGCGCTCCGCTCGGCTCACTCCCACCAGACTCACTCGGCAAAGCTCCTCTCCAGCTCCTCCAACTGCTTAGCATCCAGTGCTGCATTGCCTGACCCTCCCGCCGCCTTCCTCGCGCTGTCCCTCTCCCGCTCAGCCCGTTCCGCTCGCGTCGCCAGCTCGCTCTTCTCCTTCTGTAGTTGAGCAACCTGTCTCCTCAGCCTGGACAGCTCCTGTTCCTCCTCTCCTCTGATGCTCGAGCTACTGGTGCTGCTGATGCCTCGTAGCGGAGGACGCGGTCGAGGCGTCTCCAGTGTTGAAGCATCCTCCTGCTCCTCGCTGACGTCGCTGCGAGACGATGTAGGTGATTCGGTGTGCCCGAGCCCGAGACTTGCACACATCGCGGCGGCGGCTAGCTTGGCATCCTTTGCTCCTTGAATCGAGCTGAGCGAGCTGGAGTGGGCATGGGAGGGTCGAGCAGGGCGAGGGACGTTGGTACTTCGATGTAGGGTGCGGCCTTGAGGTCTTGTTAGCGTGTCGTTGAGCGAGAGAGGTACGAATGACGGCGGCGGCGAGTCGGTCATGCTGAGACGAGATGAGAAGGAGCAAGAGAGCCGAGCGGGCTCGCTGAGGTCCAAGCCAAACGAGAGCCGAAAGTCGAATGTTGCAGGACGAGCGAGAGCTAAATCACAAGGGGGTGGAAATAATCGAGGGAGTACTATACAAGTTTGATATCGCAGAAGAAGCACTTTGTAAGAGGCAAGCCAACAGGAAATGTCCATCTCCCCCCTCCGCCGAGATCCGACTCGTCCGCTTCCCTACTCCTGCTAGCTCACAACAATCTTCTGCTCGTCCTCTTCTCACTCCTTTGCAGACCGAGCTCCTCCAGCTCAAGCCTTACTCTTCTTCTTGTTGGGCACGGGCATCGAGATCGACCCCGTCGAAGCGCTCCTCTTCATCCTCGCCGCCGTATCCTCAGCCTCGGCCTGCTGATCGTCCTCATCGCCACTGTCCGCCCCGCCGCCGAGCTTCGCGCGACTAGCGACCGAGCGACTCCTCATCCTCCTGCTCTTGCTGCCGCCTCCCCTGCGCCTCCTCCCGACCTCTTGCTGGTGGTTGGCGGGCGTCCTCGCCCACGCAGAGATGAAGACGATCCTCTTGGCTTTGCGATTGTAGAGGAAGTGGAAGGTCGACCAGAGGAGGCCGCCGGTGGAGGGATCGTCGGAGGTGCCAAAGTACTCCTCCGAATCGGCGATGGAGCCAGGCGTACCGGGGACGGCGGTACCGGGGAAGATGGACGAGATGGACTTCATGGGAGTGGAAGGACGGGAGTACCAGGCTGGGAGGTCGGAGCGGGAGGAGAAGGAGGCAGCGCCGCCGCGGGTGGACGAGTGGTTGCCGAGATGTCCGCCGTGAGGGTGGTGGTTCGACGAGTGCTCCAATCCTTCCATCTCCCAGTTCATGCCGCCGTCGCTGTCCCTCTCGAACGCATCGGGGTCCTCTCCCTCATCCGACGACTCGTCGTCCGATTCGACGGCGTGAGGGTCCGAGTCCATGTCGGGGGTGTAGGAGAAGACCTCGCACTCGGCGAGATCGATGATGGGGTCGAGGACTTGGCGGAGGAAAGGGTTGGTAGGGATGGCGTCGCCTTCGAGGTGGTGGCCCGAGGTCGAGTGCTGAGTCGGGGTGGTGCCGGGGAGGGTGATGGAGTCGGAGAACGGCGACGAGGGGAAAGCGAACGAGGAGGATGGGGGGTAGGTCGAGAAGGACCTCTGCGCCGTAGGCGAGCGAAGGTGATCCAACGCTCCCGAGAGCGAAGCCAAGACGGCTCGGGGTCCTTCCTCGCGCCTAAACTCCTCCGGCCTGACCTTGGAGAAGTCGTGGTCGGGGAACGCGACGTTGAGCAATCCGATGAGAAGCCAGAGCGTCTTCCTCGACTCCCTCTTGTCGAGGGGACCGAACGCCGAATCGAGCAGTCCTTGGTGCTGCTCGGGAGGGGAGACGGACGTCGAGTGCGAAATGTCTTGGATGAGCTCCGATTCGAGCGTCTTGAAGAGCTTGCGCTCGCGAGCGACGGCCTTGCACGAGTAGGCTTCCACTCGGGTCGAAACGCGCAGCGTCGGCGTCGACAGGTTGAGGGCGCGCGAGAGGACGTCGAGCTCCGAGATTTCGAGGAACTGTAGTCGAATACTTGGTTAATCATGTATGATCTTGACGCCTCTTCGAAGAGAGCAGCTCGGTCTCGTGGTCGCTCACCTTCATTGTATCTTGCGGGGGCGAGAAGGGCGCTTATCGAGGAGGCGGGAGAGGCTGGGGGAGGGATGACCAGGTGGCTGTTGGCTGTATGCGAGGTGTGGGGAGGGTTTCGAGGTGTTGGGGAGGGCGCCTGTAGGGTTACATCCGGTGGAAACGATTCGCGTACGAAGGTCAGCTGTTCGCTCCCAAGGCTTCCAAGGGTCCGAAAGCGGGAGTCAGTACGCACTTGGTATTGACGGTGAGGAGGGTCGGAGGGGGAGGGGAGAGGCTGTAGGCAGGTAGGATCACCGTCAGCGGGACCCTTTGTAGATCTATAGGCCAAAGGACTCACCCTGAAGACTACGAGACTTGAGACGCTCTTTGAGAGACTGGGCGTGGGAGGGAGCGACGGTGTACGATATCGGCGCTGTAGGTGAGTTGGGTTGGAGGTTGTTCGTTTAGTGCCTATTGTAGGGGATCATAGGCGAAAGACGAGACGACGAGGGAATGGCAGGATCAAGAGAGAGGGAAGCGAGCCCGAAGGGGAAGGTGAGTGTTTGGCGCTCCTCTCTATCGGCCAGTAGAGTTGGACAGTAGGCGACGGTGATCCAAACCACCTATGTAGTACATCAGCTACACCTTGCACCCCTCTCGCCGCTTCCAAACGCGTCGGCCGAGCCCCTCCTCGACTCCCTCTTCCGCACGTGCTCCCCATGGCGCTGATGCCTAGTTGAACGTGTTCTGCTAGCGCCGAGCAGACTTGCTAGTCGTGGGCATCCCCTCGAGCCCGTTGCAAGCTGCTCCGGACGCGCTGGAGCCGCCCAACCCCTCCTCTCGCTTCGGAGTCATCCTGGTGCACTCGAAAGAGCGTGGCGATCTGCGTAACGGTGGGTGGGAGTAGTTGATAGGATAGTTCGGATGTCGAGGAGGTGAGCGCTGGGAGGTGCAGGGCGCGGAAGTGGGGGAGAGTGGCGATTTCGGCGACCGAGGAAGTGGTTCGGCGTACTTGGAGCGGGCTGTTTAGCGAGGGAGGGGGAGAGAAAGCGAGATTAGTATAAGGAAGAGAGGTTAGGTCGCTGAGGAGTCTTTGGGAACCTCGAAACAGCCCCAAGAGCAGCCTGAGTCAACTCAGCTCGTCCGCTTCTCCATCGCCGAACCGAGTCACGCCCTTCGCCATGTAGAATCAGCAGTCCCGGCCGGCAAGAGATGACAGAGACATACTTTTACAACATACTGCTACTTCCGCGAGACCTCATCACGCAGCTTCTAACCGCCGTGCAGCGTGGAAATGAAGACAATCTCATCTCCCTCGGCCAACTCGTACTCGAGCTCGCCTTCGAGCTCCCAGTCGGTCGAGTTGATGAGGATGAGGATTCCTGGTCGACTGTAGAGGATGATAGCGGGCAGGCGAAGTATGTCAGCCCCCGTCACATCTGCTCCGACCTCAGGAAACCCTTCGCACGGCGCTCGTCACGAAACGTACATGGTCTCCCCTTGCGAGAACAGCTCCGGCCGATTCTTATCATCCAGCAAGTACTCCCGTAGCCACCAAATGAGGTAACGAATGTCGGTGTGCTTGCCCTGTAGCGGAGCAGGAGCAGTTGGCGGTGCCGGCGAGTTGGAAGAGGTGGGGGCGATGGACGGCGGGTCGTAGAAGCGAGGAATTCGAATGCTGTGCGAGTGCTGGTGACAGAATAAGAGCTCCATCCCACCGCTGTAGGGGTATAGCCGTGCAAGCTTGGGGTCAGTGTGACGAACGGCGGAGCTTGGACGACGAGGAAAGAAAGCGCTGACCCGAATTCGACGGTCAACGAGATCATGGGCCCAGCTGTTAAGCTGGCGGTGGTCGAATATGTAGCCATGTAGAGCTAGCTGCCTGGTCCTGCTATACGAGTCGAGCCGAGTTGAAGGGGTGAGTTGGAGGCAGGTCGTGAAACTGTTCGCTGGGCCAGCGCGAAGCTGTCTCGTCGCGGCCAAGTCTCGTTAGGGGTCGCTCGCTCTTCTCCCTCCGCCTCTCACTTCGCACTCGTCTCGTCTCGTCTCTCCGTTCAGCTTTCGCTACAGTTCCCTGCCAGCTGCCCTCTACTGCTGTAGCACATCCGCCCGTCCAGCCTCTGCCATCGCATCGCCGATCTCCGCGAGTTCCCAGCTCGGCCATGTCAACCTCGAAACCCGCTCCCATATGGTGGAGCAATGCTACCTTCTTCATAGGAATGCACCTGTTTGCTCTGTACGGCATCACCACCCTCTCACCGTGGAGCCAGCTCAGCTGGAGCACCTTGGCGTGAGTTGGGCTTCGTTTCGCTTTCAGCGGCCAGCGGTAGAGCACTGGCTGATCATTAAACCACAACAGCCTCTGCCTTACCTCTTGGCAACTCGCTACCTTTGGGTAAGTGCTTGCCTGACCTCGAGCTCCGCCGCCCCGCCTCCCAACGCAAGCCCCACTCGCTGACCCTTCGCTACGCTCGTATAGCATCACAATAGGGTACCACCGACTATGGTCGCATTCGTCATTCACGGCTGCTCTTCCACTGAGGATTCTGCTCGCTGGGATGGGCTGCTTGGGATTCCAGGGGAGCATCAAGTGAGTCCCGAAGTCCCGTTTACTCAAGATCGGCACCTGTGAGCTGACACTCTCCCTTCCTTCATCCACGCAGATGGTGGGTACTCCGTCATCGTCTACACCACCGCTTCACCGACACCGCCAGCGATCCGTAAGTTTCCCTGCTCGCCGGAGCCGAGACCGATCGCCGAACTGATCCTGTCCTCCTCTGCACGACGATAGCTACAACGCCAAAGAAGGCCTGTATCACTCGCACATGGGCTGGATCTTCCGCAAGCCCAACTACCCTCGAATGGCCCTGATTGACCGCAAGGACTTGGAAGCGGATCCTGGTGAGTTCGCGCTCTCGTTACTCGCTCCAGCTTGTCTGACTGCGCACTCTTCACAGTCGTCCGCTTCCAGCATCGCTACTACGTACCTCTGACCGTCGGACTTGGACTCGGTGCACCGACGCTCGTCGGTAGCCTTTGGGGCGATTCGCTCGGCGGCTTCGTTTGGGGTGGAGTGAGTTTTGCTTCATCGCTGCGAATCGCCAAACACGAGAGCTGATCATCTGATCTTCTCGCAGATCATCGCTCGTCTCCTCATCTGGCACTGCACCTTCGCCATCAACTCGTTCGCCCACTTCCTCGGCGAGCAGGCCTACTCGGAGGATGTGACTGCCAGGGGCAACATGGTGAGTGCTACTGAACCTCGGACGCGATGGCATTCGAGGATGGGAGCTAAGTCGATACTCTCCACTCGTGCAGCTCCTCGCCGTCGTGACCGGCGGAGAAGCGAACCAGTGAGTTATGCTCGGTGATCGCTGCCGTGCAACTTCGCTAACTTTCCTTCCTCTAAAGCAACTATCACCATGCGTAAGCTATCCTTCATGCACCCTCTTCCATCCTCGCTCGCCCTCTGCAACTTCGGAGCTGACCTTTCCCCCCTTCGTTCCGCTCGCTCAGATTTCCCAAGGACTACCGCAACGGCCCCCGACTCCTCGACTGGGATCCTACCAAGTATGCTCATCCTCTTCTCTCATCTACGCTGCCTTATCACCCTTGCTGACCCCTCCTCACCTCGTCTAGATGGTTCATCTTCACCGCGCACCACCTCTTCCCCTCCCTCGTCCCTCGCATGCACCAAACGCCCGAATCCGAGATCCTCAAAGCCCGCGCCCACGTCCTCGAAGGCCGGGCCGACCGAGCTCGCGCGCAGGAGGTCGAGTCGTCGTCCTTTGCCCGATGGGGACAGTTCGCCGAGGGTGAGAGTGAGGACGGGAGCGAGAGTAGTGCGCCTGAGGAAGGAGGGAGTGCGACGGGAAGTGGAGGGAGTAGTGAGAATGAGGAGAGGTGGGAAGGTGGTGCGGATGAGTTGTTGGAGGGGGTGGAGGTCAATTCGAGGAGGAAGATGAGGGGTGGGAGGAATGGCGGTGGAGGAGGGAAGGCAGGCAAGAGCGGGCTTCCTCGGTGGACCAAGAAGGAGATGGTGCAGATGGTGCAGACCAGGAGGGCGGGCTCGGAGCTGGAGCAGCCTCTCCTGCTCCTTCTCGAGGGATTCGCGGTGGACGTGACCAGCTACGCCGAGGAGCACCCTGGAGGAGTGGCCATTCTACGGGAGTTCGCAGTGCGCGAGAAGAAAGGTGTCAAAGATGCTACGGAGTCTTTTTTGGAGCTCAACGATCATGGGTGGTCGGCGAGGGAGAAGATGAGGGGGCTGAGGGTGGCCAGGATCGTCGATTAGTAGTGCTTGCTTCTCTTTATAGGTCCTCGTCGTTTGTAGTGAAATAGAACGCCTCATAGCCCGTCTATTTGTGGGTGTACCGTGACCGTTTCATTTCGACTGATGCGCTCACCAGAGGCTGGTGAAGGCGATCGAGGCCTTTGCGGAGGAGAGAGTCGAACGAGTTGCTCAGAATTGGCTCTCTCTCTCCTACCGCTCACTGCTTGACACATCTCGACATGCTGTGCAATTCCAACGTACGAGCCGGAGGCTTTGGTCCTATGGCCGATAAACACCTCGTTAGTCTTCAGCGGCTCGTGCGGAGTGCTCTTGAGAAGCTGACCGCTTTGCGTTCGTTAGACGAGCTGTTTCTTAGACGTCGTGTTGCTCCCATTACCCACGTGGGTCCTCCTGGCCATAGGAATCCCCCTCCTCGTCTTTACCGCCCGCCGAACCCTCGTTTCCCCCCTGGCAAGGGCTCGCCTCCCCTTTCGCATCCTCACCATCGTCTACACGGTCCTCGTCTTCGCTCTTCTCGCGATGCAAATCTTGGAGATTGCTAGGCTCGCTCTGAGTAACAGCGGAGTGGGACTCACCCCGTTCCAACCCATCGGAACGCTGGTCGTGCTCGCGCTGCTCTGGGCGAGGGGCAAGGGGCGCATGGAGGCCAGGAGGGTCGGTGGTGTGTTGGTCGTGTACTGGGCACTTTGTACGTGCTGCGTTGAAGCTACTCGGCTACACGAGCTGACCTATCGTGCTACAGTGGTTGCCTTCCAGGCTGCAAAGGTCGGTCTCGGCGCTCGGAGCTCGCATGCGGCTTCTTGACATCAAGCTGCAGGACTGACCTTCGCTTGACATCACAGGTCGATACCCTCGTCTCGGTGGAGAAGGCAGCCAAGGCTATGGGCGACAAGGGTCCTTCCAAGGTTCGTCTTCGTCGGCGCTCGGCTGTCCACTTCCTCAGCTGCTGACCCTCTCGTCTCTCACCTCTCGCCTCTCACCTCTTGCCTCACCTCTTCTATTCACGTTCCAACAGTACCCCAACAGCGACAAATCGCTCGACAACTACGTGATCCTCGGTGGGTCGCTTCCCTTTCAAATAGAAGCGCAGAAGCTCACACTCTCCTCCCTAACCTCCTTGTAACAGGTCTCTACGCCGTTTTCTTCATCTACGAGGCAATCCGACTCTTCCGCAAGACTCCTACTACTCCTCACCACTCGGAAGGGATGGGCATGGACGAGCCCATGATGAGCAAGGCCGGAACTCGGCGAACTGAGGAGGCTTGATGCGCGAGGCAGCGACTCTTATGTACTTCTAGCACTATATGATTCTGCATTTTATCTCTAATGACTACGACTCGGCTTGGAGAGCTGCGTACAACTCTCGAGTGTGCGCTTCGGCGTTCGACTGTAGTTCGGCGACTCTATCAAGGACGGTTGATCAGTCTCAAGCGCTGAGAAAAGAAAAGCTAGCAGTTTATCTTGTCCATCGTCAAGGACCAAAGAAGTCCGAGTCGCTGTTGGAGGGCCGACGAGGGTCGCGTGAGGTCCGAAGGAGAGGAGGGGATTCGGAACTCGGCCATGCCGTGATCCGGCTGTAGAGCATCCTGCGCATCAGAGCAAGAGTCACGAATGGTTTGAGGTGTTTGGGCGTGTATTGTATCTCCTACTGAGCGGAGAGAAGGCAAAGCTGCACCTCGTTCGAGCGACTTCCATGACGCCCTGCTCGGCTTCGCTTCTTTCCCTCCCAAGTCTCTCATCTTTTCGCACCCACAGCCTCGGCTAAGCTCCCGACGCACAGCAATGAACGTGGACGCCAGCACTGTACTCCAGGGCATCGTCCTCACCCTTCCACCCGGCGCCAACCCCTTCACCACGATTCGCTCGCTCTTTTCAGTCTACCCTAGAGAGCCCTCCCTCACTTTTCAGCACCAGCTCATCGTGATCTCAGCCGTACTTGGCTGGTAAGCTCATTCCTGCCGCTGCAGTACCGTCAGCAGGCCTTGCTGCACGTCAAGCTCACTCGTTCGACTCCCCCTCGCAGCGCTACTCTCGTCATACTCCTCTCCCTCGCCGCTCGGGTCCTTCTCGGAGGACAGTTCTGGCTCTTAAAAATGCACCAGTGTCCGCTCAGAGGGCGCTACGTGACCACCCACTACATCAATGCGTGAGTCTACAGCAGCGGTCGGCGGAGACGAGCGAGCTCCGAAGCTGAACCGTGCATTCTCGTGCAGATGGCTCGTATCTACCGCGGTCTTCCTCGGCGCGCTGCAGCTGTACATTTTCTCTCAGCGGGATCATGACCGAGGTAGAGACTGGGGACGATTCGGTGCGTTCCTCGAGGCGATGGTTTGGTGGCCGAGCTGGTTTGCGCGATGGATGGCGGTGAGCTGCAGCTGAGCCTGTTGAGGAGCTGAGTATCGTGAGCTGCCATCTTTGTCTACTATTCGCAGATTTGGGCCATCACCGTGAGCCTTGCAACTCGCGGATTCTCCTTCGCCTATCCCTCCTCGCCCTCCTCGCCTTTCACCACGCGCTTCCGCCCTCATCCTCTGCGCCGAGCACTCACCAATCCCACCTTCCTCAACATTCACTTCATATCTATCCCTGTCGTCTCGTCCATCTGCATCCTGGTGCCCAGCATCTTCTTGGCGAGGAGGTATGCGCAGCTCGGCGATAGCATGGCGGCCTTCCACGCTGCGCTGGACGACGTCGCTGCTTCGATTGACTTATCAGCAGCTACTACCGTATGTACCTACTTGTGCGAGCTGAGTCCCAGCTCATTAGACGCCTCCGCTGCTCACAGGCCGACATCCTACTCTCGCTTCGAGACGCCCGAATCGTCGCTCTCGCCCAAGCCTGCCTCGCCGGAGTTGGAAGCTTCGCCGATACGTTGCAAATCGTCTGGATAATCTGGCTAGTGATCTCGTCCTACACCTTCGTCGTAAGTCTATCCCGCGTCGACGCGAAAGTGAACGCCGAAGGCTGACAGCGCCGAGCCTTCTCCCTCCCACAGCTCGTCACCATCATCGGCATCTTCCACCATCGCTTCCTCAAAGCCGAGCTGATCTCTCTGCAGCATACGACTGCCCTCGACGATCGTTTATGCCAGAAGCGACGAGAGCTAAGGCGGACGAGCGCCATTTTCGGCTTCGGCGTAGCAACGATTGCTCTTATCGAGGGTGAGTCGGGGGCTGACGGCCTCACCGGTGGTCAGAGTCGCTCAGCTTTATGCTCTAGGATGCTACACCGGCTTCGTCGCGTTTCTCGCCATCAAGAACAAGAAGGTGGTGACCGACAGCCTTTCGCTCCGAGTCTCGGTCCTCATCGGGGTGTTCGTCTCCCTTGCCAGTCGTCTCGGAGAGCAATACTTACTTGGGTTATTCAACACAGCTACATCTTCACCGTCTTCGGCACCCTCCTCGCCCTCCTCCTCAGCGCTCAGACCGTCCTCAGCATCCGCCGAGTGCAACGAGAGCGAGGCTCGACTCGACCAACCACGGAACCATCGGCACCCCTCGAGGGGGTACACCGGTCGAGCAGCGATATGACTCTCTGCTGGTTGGATCGCCACTCGCAAGCGTTCGTTTTGGGGTGGCTGGAGGGGAAGGCGAACGAGAATGAGCTCGGCGGAGACGCTGAGACGGGGTTCAACTGGCTTGCGACCTCAAGGGTGAGAGGTGAGGAGCTTTGAGATGTATAGAACCTGCTATTCGGCCATCGTCGAGCTCGCCTATGAACGAGACTGCTTTCCGGTACTCGGAGCCTTGCGAAGAGCTCGCTCGCTGGCTCTCAGACTTCACCTCAGCAAATCTGAATCGACTAAGCGGACGAGTACTAGTCGGTACATCTACCCTTCCACCGAGAGTACCACCAAGACTATTGAGGTAAAGAAGTCTGAGAGCCCTTGACGCAGTGCTAGTGCCAGCGCTGAGCCCTCTCGCTGCTGTCTTTGTCCTCCCACACCCTCTGCTCGACTCGCTCGAGCAGCTCACCGCCCTACAGATCTTCTAGGACAGCAGCCCAGTCTACTCCGGCCCTTCTGTACCTCATCCTCGCCGTTCCAACTCGCCAGCACCAGCAGCGACGATCCCCCCATCTTCTCGCCTCGTCGTCATCTCGCCCTGGCCGTACCAAGCTACAGCATCGAGTCTAGATGAGCGCCAAAGCTGTACCACGCTCACGGCCAGAGCCTCAACGGCCGACCACCTCAGCTCGACGAGGAGCGCCCTACGCCGCCACCAACCGAGCAGGCTACAACTCTCGGCAAGCTCCCTCATCAACATACTACAGCGTAGAGCAGCTCCAGAACGGCCAAGAGGTCATCACCATCGAGGACACTCCCACACCTGAGCCTGGCGCCGCTGCAGCAGGTGCTCTCGCGTCCGGTAGCGGCGCTCACTACGGAGGAGCAGGAGCCGCCGAGCCAGCAGCAAAACGGCGCAAGAGCGATGGAGTCCACATCTCCGACAACCCTTACGTCGCCTCGAGCTCGTCTAGCTCGCGGGCGAAGCAGCCTCCGCCAGCCTACCACGCCAACAACGTCAACGGCGCCGCTGCTTCCGGGAGCTCGAGCAAGAACAAGCGCAAGCATGGACAGGACCCTTACGAGGACTACACGGAACGGAGCAGCGACCGAGCGGTGAGTCTACAGCCTCTCCCTTCTTTCTCGGCCAGCGAAGGCCTTGCGTCCGAGTCGTGGCTGATGCTCTCTGGTGCTTTCACAGTCGGGCCATCGTCCTTCACAAAAGTCGCGGCCAGCAGACGAGCAGCCGGTGTGCGACAAGGAGGGTCACTACATCGTTCGGCCAGGAGCGACTGTGGGCGAATGTGAGTCTCGTCGCTGCTTCACGTTTCGCTGCTTTCATCGAACGCTGACGGCCGTGCACTCGTATAGTTACCATCAGTAGGCTCCTGGGCCAAGGGACCTTTGGCAAGGTTGTCGCGGCAACACACAAGTCGAAGAAGGGCAACTTCGCCGTCAAGATCATGTGAGCCCTCGGTCGCTTATCGTAGGGCGCTGGGGACGGGAGGACAGACGCTGACCGCTTCCCCTCGACAGTCGCAACGTCCCCAAGTACCGCGAGGCCAGTCGTGTCGAGGCCAGGGTCCTCGAGATGCTGAAGAAGGCGGATCCGGACAATGACTTGTAGGTTTCGGGCTTCCTCTTTCGGCTCCGTCAGAGTGGGGATGCTGACGAACCGCTCTACTACAGCAAATGCATCCCCCTCATCAAGCAATTCGAGCACGTCGGTCACGTCTGCTTCGCTACGCCGCTGCTCGGTCCTTCGGTCTTCGACTTCCTCAAGGAGAACCAGTACAGCCCCTTCCCTTACAGCCACGTTCATTCATTTGCTCGGCAACTGCTCACTAGTGTCGGATGTACGTCGCTTCGTGCTCTCCCATCCGCACCGCGCGAGCTCCGCTAATCTTCGGCGTTCGTCTCCTCGCGCAGTTGTGCATCGGAAACGCTACGTCCACACCGACCTCAAACCGGAGAACATTCTGCTGCAGGATACGGCCTCGGACATGATGTTCGACCCGGTATGTGCTCGCCTTGGTACTATCGCCGTCGTCGCAGGCCGCTGACCTTCGTTCATCGCTCGCCGAGAAGATCACCAAGAAGTCGCGCAAGGTGCTCCGAGACACGACGATCCATCTCATCGACTTTGGGAGTGCTACAAGGGACGACGACTACCACGCTACCGTCGTCTCGACTCGGCATTATCGCGCGCCCGAGATCATCCTCGGTGAGCTCGCTTGCTGAGGCTCGGCTTGCAGCGATTCGCTGACGTTGCTTCTCTTCGCAGGCCTCGGCTGGGATCATCGCTGCGATCTTTGGTCCATCGGCTGCATCCTCGTCGAGTTCGTCACCGGCGAGGCGCTCTTCCAAACGCATGAGAACCTCGAGCATCTCGCCATGATGGAGAGGGTCTTCGGCAAGATGCCGTCTTCCTACGCCGATGCGGCCTGGAGGTACGATCCTACTTACACCCCCTCCTGCCGCGCATCGCTGACTTATTCTTCCTGGGTGAGCAGGAAAGCTGAGAACACCGAGCGGGCGCAGTGGTTCAACCCTCCAGCAGGCCGCACCAAGGCTTCCCTCCACTTCCCTCAGACGGCAACGACATCAAAACAGAGCAAGAAGTTTGTCGCCTCGATGAAGCCGTTGCAGGTGAGTCTCGCGCTCTCTGCCGCTCTCGCTCTCTTCCTCAAACTCTCGCGCTGTCGCTGACCGTTCCCTGCACCACAGAAAATCATCGGCGAACCCAACACCATGAAGGACCGGTTCCTCGAGCTCCTCGAAGGACTGCTCAAGTGGCGCGCCGAGGACCGCATCACCATCGACGACGCGCTCAAACACCCCTTCTTCGCTTTCAAGCCCGAGGACGATGGCCAAAACTCCTTCATGCCGAACTGCCCCGAGCTACCCAAATACGCCGCCGAGCTGCCTCCTTACGTTTCTCGGCGACAGGCTTAGATCCCATCCTCCTCCCCGCCTCCTTGTCTAGCTCTACCGCTGCCGTTCTCCTCTCCCTCTCTGTTTGTCCGTCCCTCTTGTGTGCTAGTATATTTCACCTCCACGTCGTGGACTCGTTGCAACGATCAGGATCGCCTTCAAGTACAAGCAGCGGCGAGCGCTCGAGCGCGAGCGAAGAGGAGCAAAGCCGAGCGATCTCTCAGGGAGGTCGATGCTCACGAAGGGCGGGGACGTTCATAAGGTCTACCTTCTATTACTACTCAAACAAACTCCCTACTCCTCGATCAATAACCTCGCCTGCGTTGGAATCGCCGGGTAGGATACACTCGGCGGGGATGAGGACGATGATGTCGCTCGGCGGTGAGGAACGAAGAGCGAGGACGATGGCGGCGTCGGGGATGACTTCGATGGAGAGCTGCGAGATGAAGAGGTGAGTTTACGAGATATGGTGCCGAGGCGTCAAAAGCCATCTCACCTTGGTAGACGAGTTCGGCGAGTCGACCGAGCTGATCAAATCGTGGAGCGAGCCGAAAGCTCCTCGCTCGCCTCACTTCCCGCTTCACTGCCCCACTCAAGCTTCTTCCTGTCTTTTATCCTCTCCTTGATCCCCTGCGCCAGCCCCTCCGGTCCGCTTGGCCTCGACATCTCTCTCAACTCCTTCGCCCGCTCGCCCGACTGCTCGACGACGGCGTGCAGTCGTTCTGCAAGGACAACGCCGGAGCATGAAGGGCGAGTCTCGGCGATGGTGATCTTGCAGAACTCAGGACGGTCGAGCCATCTGTCAAGGTAGACAATGGTCAGCCTTAGAGCGTGGAACATGAACGCAGTTCAACTCACTCCCACTCCTCCTTCCTGGTCAAAGAACCGACACCGGGGTGCAGAGTCGAGTAAGGGTGCTCGGAGACGGTGAGAAGGTAGTGGATCAGGGATCGAAGAACGCCAAAGACGAGTGGTGAGTGGCCGAGGGTGATCACGTTGAGGGCGGCTCGCTTGGGGAGGGTGAAGGAGCCTTTTGGCGGGTGTCGTTCGAGAATCTGAGAGCCAGAAAGGTCAGCTTTCGGTCGAGGGAATCAAATTGGCTAGCTCACCTTTCCGATGGACAGCTTTTCCAGCACAGTCAGGGCGTGGCGCGAGCGAGCGAGCTCGGTCGAGATACCCTTGCGAGATGTAACAGATTAGCGAGCAGCTCTGAGCAGACGTCGAGCTAAGCAAAAGCTCACCTTGAGGGACGCCTTTTCGAAGTCGACGAGCGAGAAATTGCTATCACTGACGAGAAACTGAAGCGACTGCAGCGTGCGAAGGAACGTCGCCGAGAGGATCGTTTCGAAGAGGGGATTGCAGGTGCGAAGATGGTAGGTGACCACTGCAGAGAGGGAAGTGTCAGGCTCAGCTCGAGATGCCTTGCAAACCTCTGTCACAAGCCTCGCCAGCGAGCTTGCCAGACCAGCGAGCCTCACCGGCTGGTCGCTCGATGGGGACGACCTGAGTCGATACAAGAGTGTGAGCAGGCGACTCGGGAGCCGGAGAGGAATGAGAGGCCTACCAGACTACTACATGCGTCTCGAAAAGAGACAGAAAAGGTCGAATGATGGGAAGAAGAAGGAGCTGCAAAAGCGAAGGTGAAGCAAGGTCAGCGATTGACCCCCGCTACATCGGCACTGAGCCAGGTCGAGGGTGGCTACCTGAGTATCAAAATCTCCTGAGAGCGTTCCCTCGGTGTCGGAAGACCAGCGCCTCAGCGCCTACGCCTGAGCGCGATGAGCCTGGGCTCGGCGAAGTCCTGAGACTCCCTCCTGAGAGGGGCAGCCTAAGCTGCTGTCGACCTGGGTCGACGGAAAGAGAAAGACAAACGTACGGGAAGCGTAGCTGTGAGAACCAATGCGCCAGCTCCCCGTCACTCGCCCGCCAGCGATTACCGATCCCAGGTTCGCCCGACTCACCGCCGAAGAAAAAGCAGTTGCGGCGCCGAGGTCGTAGTGCGGGGGCAAAGAGCAGAGCGACGGAAGTCCTGCAATTCATTTTGTGGCCCGAGCGAGGCGTGCTTCTCGGCGCTGATGCGTTGGCCATGAGAGAGGGAGGCAAGCTGCTGCCGCGGTTCTCAAAGGCGCCACGAGGCCTATCATACTTTGTCTCAAGCTTTTGCAGCGTCACAGTACAGTCCTGCTATCCTCCCTCGCTCTAGCCCATTGCTCGTCCCTCTCCTCAGCGCAACGCTCGGTCGGCGTAGCCTTACGTCCCCAGACCCTCTCTCCCAGCCGTCCAAGCCACCCTTTATTGGGCTTACATGAAGCAGAGTCCATTGCGAACGCATTGGGAACGGTGGATGCGTGGTGGAACTGCGGAGGCGAGGGGAAGGTGATGCCGAAGTCTCTGAAGCGATGGCATGGGCTTCGAGTATATCGTCGGAGACGAGTAAGATTACCTTTGAAGTGGGTCCTTCGGTCAGGTGTAGACATCATGGGGAGGGAAGGAAGGTCCCTAAACGCCATTGCGATGTCGTCCTCAGTCTCGAGGCCTGAAGTGCCGAAGCGGAAGCGGAGGTAGCTGTTGCGCCGGGTGTAGATTACTGTAGATGTAGAGCAGGGTCAGCTACATACTTGCGACTCCCACCTGGAGTACCTACGGAGAAGGCCACCCTTGGCGACAGCTCTCAGCACGGCTCGCATCCTGTTGACTAGCCTAGCTTGCGCCTGATCGACCTTGGTCCCAACTCCGGTGGCCAGCCTACTGAGCGCACCACTGCGACTGAGGTATGCTTCCAGTAATGTATGGTCCCGCGCCAGCGCTGCAGCTCGGGCCACGAGCTCCTCCCAGTCGACTTGGGGAGAGAGCGTTTGGTAGACCTGCTCGAGCTCCTGGTACCAGGGAGCATCGCGAGATTGGATCCAGGAGCGGAGTAGAAGGAGTATATCCGGCGGAAGAAGCGGCGTGTCGATATCGAGAGACATGGTGCGCGTTGAGCGAGAGGGGAGAGTCGAAGAGCAGAGGGGTGGGGAACGAAGAGGTCAAGTCTCTCAGAGGCTCTCAGAGGCTCTCAGAGGCCAAAGCACAGCAAGAAATTGTACCAGTGTATGGATTTACCTGCTAAACGCACTCCCCTACTCCTCAATCAACAACCTCGCCTGCACAAAGCCCTTCAACACTTTCAACAGCTCTCCACTAACGCCGACGGCCTCCTTGCCTCCCTTCCCACCACTCGCCTTCTCCAGCACGGCGACCAGGTCCCCAGAGAGCTCAGTGGTGATCTCCCGGCGCATCGTCGCCGTTGCCCGCCGTACATCAGCGGCGGAAGCGGAAGCCGAGGATGGCGCGTCGGTGAACATCCACAGCGCGAGTTGAGTGGCCGAGACGACGAGGATGCCCTCGAGGATTTGAGAGGCGTTTTGGCGCATGAGACCGGCCGAGTAGGAAGGTAGAGGGGTGAGAGCCGATGCTGGGGAGGGAGCGGCGTCGGCCGAAGGAGCGGGAGGAGCGGCAGTGCGAAGGGTGTCCTGGCAGAAGGAGGCGAGGTCGAAGAAAGTGCCAATGGAAGTCTTCTGGTTGGAGCTGACGGCGGCGGTCTGAGGAGAGAGGAGAGGAACTGTTAGCGGCAGCTCGGCGAGGTCAGAAAAGAGCGGTACTCACCGGCATGACGATGGCACGATCAACCCTCCACTCGCTCGGTTCCCGCAGAAGCGTCTCAAATGCCTTGGTGTAGCCCAGCAAGCTGTCGACGATGACCCTGGCGAGCTGTACCAACGCGAGCGTTACGCCGGCGACGACGGGCTTCTTGCTGAGGTCCTCTCCCGCATCCATGGCGGTCGTATCCTTCTCGATCCATGCGCGCTCTTCGGGCGAGGTGGGCTCGATGAGGTTGGCGAGGTGATTGGGATGGAGGATGGCGTAGACGATGTGTTGAAGGAGGTTCAGCGCCTGCTCGGCGAAATGGCCAGCGACCTCGGCAGTGGCGGCTGCAGGAGATCCAGCGGTAGGTTTGCGAGTTGAAGAGGCGGAGACGCTGGAGCGGTGGATGAGGCCGTGCATGAGGGAGAGGGACGTCGACAGCTCCTCGAGGCCGGGGAGGGTGAGGCTCGTCTCGGTGTCCCAGCTGAGGGCGGCGGCGATCTGCGCTCCGTACAGGCGCACGAAGCCAGTGACCTCCTGCTCGACAAACTGCGTCGACTCGCCGAGCGCCGAGACGAGAGAGACGACGAGCGCGAGCATCGACGTCCAAAGCTCGTGCTGGGCGGTCCGGCCTCCTCCTTCCTCCGACAGCACCCTGATGGCGCCTGCTTCGGCCGACGCAGTGAGAGCGTTGTTGGTGAGGGCGGTCATGAGTCCTTCTAGAGCCATCAGCTCGGCGGCACGAGGAGTGGAGGCGGCCATGGCGAGGCAGAGGTCGAGGACATGTTGGGCGTACAGGGGACGTCCATCGCCGAGGTGCTCCATGTAGACGAAGACCTCGAAGGCGCAGCGGAAGAGGTCGATCGACTGGCAATGGGCGAGCCAGACCGAGGGGGAAGGGAGGAACGGCGATGCGACGATCTGCGAAACGACCGAGACGGCGAGGGAGAGGTCTTGTTCGGTCTCGCGGTCCTTGCGGGCGCGGGCGAGGACGAAGATGTCGCGAGTGGCCATGAGCATGACGCGGAGGATAATCTCGGTCGACTGGCTGAGCGACGACTTCTGCTCCGCCGAGAAGAAGTCGCGGCCGACGCTACCGAAGCTGTTGAGCTTGCGGAAGACGAAGTAGGCGATGCGGAAGAGGGTGAGGTGGAACGAGTGGGTGGTCCTCCGAGCGACCGACTCGAGCGGCTGAAGAGTCGGGCTGGCGAAGATGCGGCTGACCTCGTCGAGAAGGTTGACGAGCTTGTCCTTGGCCTTGGTCGCCGAGAGTCCTTGGAGCACTTCGACGAGGGTGAGGAGGATGGAGAGGCGCTCGTCTTGCACGGCGAGAATGATCTTGCCGTCGCGCTCCTCGTCGGCGACCTGCTTGGCGACCAGGTCGGGCGTGACCTCGAGCAGAGTGGCCGAGGCGGCTGGGTCTCGGCGGATGAGAGGAAGGACGATCTCGAGGAGTTGACGCCACGAGCGAGTGTTGGAGATTTGGGCGTCGACCATGGCGAAGTTGAGGTTGAGGAGGCTGACTTGATGGATGACATCGCTGAGGTCGTCCAGCTGCACCATCGAGGTGTGCTCCGCGATGAAGCCATCGAGCTTGCGGCGGAGGACGGGGAGGGAGTAGAGGTAGCCGCTGCCGTACTCGCGTGAGTCGTCGAGAGGATGGGATGATGGCGGGAGGCGAAGAGCATCGACATCGACGCCGGGGAAGGACTCGTGGACAATGTCGAAGATGCCGGCGTGAAGGTTGGGGGCGCAAGACGTCTCGACGGCGGCGTGCAGGGCGCTTGAGAGCTGAGCCTGACTGGCAAGGGCCTTGAGGAGGGCTTTGGCGCTCGTCGCTCCTTCGGGCTTGGGTCGGGTCATGGCGAACTGGATGTCGAGGGCGAGAATGCGAACGGCGTGCGCCTTGGCCATCATGCGATGGCAGTAGGTCCTCGTTCCCTCGTCGTCGTCCGGCTCTCCCTCGCCGGGGCTCTTGAAGGCAATCTTGACAAACTGCTCCCATGGCTCGGTGCGTCCACGGAAGTCGTCGAGAGCCGTACCGTAGTCGACGAGGTGCTGGAAGGCAAAGTCGAAGAAGCGCATGACGGCGGCGAGGAGGGCAGGGTGGGCCTCCCAGGAATCGGTCCAGGTTCCGACCGTCTCGAGAGCGACGCCAACAGCCGTACGGGGAAGTGGTTTGAAGGGAGAAGGAGCGAGCGTCTTGGCGAGAGCGCGAGCCGACTCCTCAGCCGCCGAGACGACCTCTTGCGAAGTGGCCTTGCCCTTGCCCTTGTCCTGCTTTGCAGCGTCGGCGCCGAAGGGGTAGTGACGTCCAGTAACGAGGAGGATGGCCAAGCCTGGCTGAGTCTCGACGATGGCCGAGATCTGAGGTGAGGGTCAGCTTTATGCCTTCGCCGAGCTGCTCTTCGCACGACTCACCAAATCCCAGATTGCGACCTGCAGGTCCTCATCCGCCAACGGGTCCGACGCGATGGCCAGAATGGCCGTGACGAGGCTCTCTGCCTTCTCCGACCCTCCGAGGAGAGCAATCAAGCTCGGCGGCCTCGGCTGCCACTCGCTCGATCCCAAGCACAGCAGGGTGATGACCTTGGTGGCCTGGATCGACGCCTTGGTGTCGATGGGAGCAATGATGTACCTCGACAGCGTCTCGAGTAGCTCGCCTCGACCTCCTGCGCCCATCGTCGAGTGGCTCAAGCCCTCGGGCATGGTTTGCGAGAGAGCGAGCTTCTCCAACAGCGACGACGTGCTGCCGCTGATCCGGCGACGGATCCTGAGGAGCTTGCGAACGAGCTCCAGCGAGCCTTCGACGAGGTCCTCCGAGACCTGAGCGTCGGCGTAGCGCATGGCCTTCCGGAGGGTGATGATGGGCTCGGGGCCAGCGGCGATGGTGGAGAGGAGGGGGACGAGTTGACCGACGGTTGCGCGAGTGAGGAGAGACTCGACGACGACCGTGGCGATGGGGTTGAACTGTCCTTGGGCGGTGGTAGGCGAGAGCTCGCCGTCCTCGAGCACGAGACGGTAGATCGACACCATCCGGTTGGCCATCTCGTACTTCTCCGCCAAGTCGACGAATCGCCAAGCCGAGTAGGCAGGCCACATCTCGTCTCGCACCCAGCTGAGCGCGCGGACCAGCACTCCTTGCTTGATGTCGCGGAAGTCGGGACCGACGGTGCATGAGGCGACTTGCTCCTCGAGGACGAGGGCGCGGACAAGGGAGAGGAGGGAGAGGGTGATGGGGTAGGAGCCGGCGAGTTTCTCGCTCTGGAGGATGGCGTGGCGCGAGGCGTCCTGGTTCCAGCCGGCGGAGGTCGAGGTCGAGGGGAAGAGGAGGGTCGAGCCGCGGAGGAAAGTCCAGCAGCCGCCGGGGTAGGTAGGGAGGAGGGCGGCGATGAGGTCGAGGAGGGAGGAGACGAGCTTGGTGGGAATGTTGCGAGCGACCGAGAGTGCCCGCTCGAGGATCTTGAAGAGGATCTCGACGAAGTCGTACCGAGGTCCTTTGGCTGTACCGGACTCGAGGTGCTCCACCAGCGACTTGCCGAGCGAAGGGTCGTTCCTCAGAGTGAGGCGGAAGATGTCGAGCACGGCGATGACGTCCTTCTCCTGCTCCTCGTCGCTCTCCCACTCGATGGGCAACGAGCTCGTCGACGCCTCGCCTCCGAATACGTCCGCGCTGGCGGCCGGCTTGCGCACGTTGGCGTAGGTCTCGAGCACATCGCCAAAGAGCTGCCATCCCGACCACTCGAGCTCCCAGGCGACGACGACCGGCTTGCTGCCTTCAGGACTGACAAGTCGTCCAGTCGTGCCGACGGGGACGCTGAGATTCCTTGAGACGGCGATGGGCCTCGTGACGCGGTAGGAGATCTCGGGGTAGGTGGCGACTTCATAAGGGAGGGGAGTGACGGAGGGTGCCGAGGGGACGATGTGGGTGAGGGAAGGGAGGTGGGCGAGGTAGCGGAAAGCGCTCGTGGCGCATCGCCGAGCTACGAGGGCCGTCTCGTCGTCCTCGAGCGACTCTTCCGCATCGACGCTCCCGAGCGAGCCTGCCACTCCGGCGCAGAGGGCCCTCACGATGCTGACGAGCCCTCCAAACTGCACCGGAAACCTCGATTGCGCCAAAGCGACAATATCTGCCTCCGCAGCAGACTGCGCCGACCGTGGCTGATCCATGCCATCCTCATCGCCGTCGTTGTCGCGCCAGAAGGCAGCGCAGAGCTCCGCCGAGCCCGCGTTGCCGAAGAGGGAGGCGAAGACGTCGGTGAAAGAGGCGAACTGCTCCGAGTTGAGGAAGGAAAGGCGAACGAGGAGAGGGAGGGAGCTGACGAGCCCTCGGATGACGGAGAGGTAGCCAATCACGTTCGGCTCGCTGGAGAGGCTGACGAGGGGCGGCGAGACGAGGAGCGGCGAGGAGAGCGTCGACAGGAGGGTGGCGAAGAGGGAGGAGGATGGTGCGAGAGCATGGGCGGCGTAGAGTTGGAAGAGAGGCTGGGCTGATGTCCGTGAGACGCTTGAGGAGGAGACCTCGACGCGAAGAGCTTGGGTAGCAAAGTCGTGGTAGGCTTCTGGTACTCCTCGGTCCACGAGCGAGTTGGTAACGCGGGAGAGGAGGAACGCCCAGCCGAGCAGTACCGGCGACGACTTCTCGCCGTCGAGCCGAACGAGCGCCTCGACTCGGTCGTTGATGGTGCGAAGGTTGTTGGCGTGGTAGACGCTCTTGGGGTCGAGGTCCTTCTCTCCTGGCGCTGGGATGGGGTAGTCCTGCTGCATCGCCGCCTCCAGGTTGAACGCCTCGATCGCAATGATCTGGAGGAGGTCGCCGATTTCTCGGACGAGGGTCTGAGTCTCCTTGTCGAAGTAGCCGAACATCTCCTGGCGCTGTCCCCACTCCGTCTTGGCGATGACATCGAGGACTTGGATGAGCCGTGGTCCGTCGGCGGGAAGGGGGAAGTAGAATACGAGGAAGACGAGTTCGAGGAGGGCCTTCTGCTCGCGGATGAGCTCCTTGGTCCAGAAAAGCGAGTGCTCCTTCGACGAGCGGATAGAGTCGGGTAGGGGAGCTTGGGTACGAGCGACGAACGAGTCGAGGAGGATCTGGGTGAAGTTCTCGGTGAGGATGGAGGGGAGGAGCTCCGTTGCGAGGGCGCGAGCTTCGTCGTCGGGGTCGCCGCATTCCTCTGCAAAGCAAGGGTCAGCTCTACAGTATAGCTATAAGCTGTAGCAGATACTCACGGATGCGGACGAGCCACTGTACGATAGCAATCACTGCCCTCCGCTCTTCGAAAACATACGCCGTCAAGCTGTGCCAGTCGTCCTCGGTGAGCTTGTCGGCCTGTTTACCTTCATGTACCGTCCTCAGAGCTACGAGAGACTCTGCCTCGTCCATATCGAAGCGCGCGGCGACGTCCAGCGCGACGACTTGCTCGTCCTTGTCCACCTTGGCCTTGCCTCCGCCGACGAGTTGCAGCTGGCCTGTAGCGAGTTCCTTCTTAGCCTTGTCGGCGCGTGGGAAAGGATTTGAGGGGGACTTGAGGTTGGCTACATGCTTGGTGAGGAACTGGACGACTTGAGGCGAGAGGGTGCCGTTGGATGACTGCTCGAGGAGGTAATGGGCCGTAGAGAAGGGCCTGTTGGGGTGAAGGGTATCAGCTTAGTATTCGAGAAGCTACTGGAGCTAACAGCGTACATGTGCAGAGGCTCATCGTCGCTTGAAGCGGCAATGGAAGCGTTGGCGAGGGGTGAGCTCTTGAACATGGTCGGCTGTAGCCTTGCGGCTCTTTTGAGTAAGCTCTGTACGCCTTTCTAGTCGGATACAATCCTCGGGTACAGATCGAATTAGGCGGAGGCGAGTAAGGAGCGACGATGAGGCAGGACGACAACCTGCGCGAACGTCGGTCTCGCTCTTTCCCTCCTCCAAATCACTAGTTACTCGTCGCTCTTCGCTCGTCTCGTTTCTGGAATCGCCTACAGCTCGTTCAGCCCCCTCCGCTCTGCCCTAGAAGCTACCATCAAAATGCAGCGCGCTCCTCCCGACGCCCCGCCTCTCTACTCGCGAGTGCCCACCCTTCGCTCGTCCAACTCGCTGCGTCCAGCAGTTCTCATGGTCGCATTCTTCTCTGCTAGTGAGTCAGTCTGCTCCTGCTTATTCGAAAAACTCGCTGGAAGGGCTACAGAGCTATACGAACGCAGCCAAGGCTGTGTAGGGGGCGGGTGGCGCTTTGACGTGTTGGGAGACGGCGAGGCGGGCAGGAGATCCTACAGCAGACTCCTGGGGAGACAGTACTAACGATGCTCTCATACACCACCAGTTTACGGGCTGTGCGCAGGAGCAGCAGTCATCCGCCGCCGAAACCAATCCGACACCTCGCCGCTCGTCGATAATGTGTACCTCGGGCTAGCTGTGCTCTACTTCACAGCGGCTGCCATTGAGATCTATGTAAGTGCAGCCTCTGGGCTCTTCCTCAAGTGCAGCCTCTGGGCTCTTCCTCAAGCCTTTTGGGAACTCGAACTGACCTCGTCGACCTTCGCAGGGAATCGGCGCAACCTGGAAACAGTCGATCAAACTCGTGAAGTATTACTTCATCGGGTCTGCCTCGGTTGCCCTCATAGTTACTGCTGCTGAGCTGACGAGGGTCATCGTGCACTTTACCGACAAGGTGAATTTCGGCGCCCTCGGGCCTCGGACCAGCTTCGCGCCTCGCTGACTCGCCTCCAATTCCTGCAGACCGCCATCCAAGCCACCTGCCTCGCTGGAGAGCAGGCCGACCAAGCTGGAAGTACCATCAAGTCGACCGACGCGTGAGCTGCAGACGCTTTCTTCGCCTTCTCGGCGCTCGGCGATGATCCCTGACCCTTTGCTCGCTGCAGTGAGCTCATAAGCTACTGCTCCTCGGTTTGGCGCAACGCCAGCTACTGGGACATTGGTCTTCTCCTCTTCTCGATCTTCCTCTCCTTCTTCTTCGCCTCCCTCGTCGCCTCCTACCTCCACCAACTGCTCAACCCCCAGCTCCTCCGCACCCACACCGCCCACGTCGCTCCCTCGGCGCAGTACAACTACCCTCTCCAGCCCTACCCTCCCGCTCCCTACGGTCAGCCCGGCTCTCAGCAGCCGTACAGCGGCCAGCAGTTCGTTCCCCCTCCTTACAACCCCGCTGGAGGTCCCCCGACCTACAGCAACGACTTGGGCTACGATATGCCCAAGGATGAGAAGGAGGGAGCCAACCCTTTTGCCGACTCGCATGGGCAGGGACAGGGAGGCATGACAGCCGAGGAGAGGGAGCAGGCGCAGCATGATGAGGAGATGAGGAGGAGGGCGGGAGAGAGCACGGATACGGTCACGTTGGAGCCGCGAAGGGAGAATGAGGGGAGAGTTTAGAAGAGTGCCGGAAAGTAGATGTCGGTCGCTTTCCCCTCGATTCATCACTCCCTCGTTTGTGCTCGCTTGCTGCCCCTCCCTCGCCGTCCTGTCCTTGTCATTACTACTCTGCACCTCGTACCCTATCAAGAACAGCAGAGCCGAGGGAGAGAGTGTCAGAGCCAGAGCGCGAAAGAGAGCCCTGATGTGTGTCCGAAGCAGCGCGAGTGGGAGCAGCTCGCCATCACTCCGATCCGAGGACAGCCGAGTCGAGCTAAGTAGGACCCGTCGACTTTATAGCTTTACGTCACAGCTAAGCAGTTCACCCTCTTCGATCCCCTCCAATGCGAGCTACAGGCTTAGCTCTGCTCAGGGTGCCGGTCAGCTTAGGCCTCCCGCCTTCGCCGAGCGCCGAGCTCACCTCACTCCAACTCACTCGCGCTCCAAAGCCGACCCCGCTCCCTACACCTCAAGCGACTGCAGCAACTCCATTATCCTCTTCTCACCCTCATCCCCCTCCCCATCCCTCAACCTTCTCTCCACCCTCCTCCATCCCTCACTCCTCCTCACCTCCCCAGCATTCACCACCGCAAACGCTAACGCTGCGATCCTAATTTCCTCATACTCATGCGCGACATCGCAGAAGAGCTCGTGGATGACGGTGGTGGTGGTGAGCTGGGAGGAGAAGTTGCGAAGAGCGAGAGCGCGGAGCGAGGGGAGGGAGAGGGCGGAGGCGAGGCGGTAGACTGATTTGGGAGAGACGGGGGGGAAGAGGGTTGGTTGAGGCTGGGGAGGTGGTTGGAAAGATTGGGGTGCTGAGATGCCGAGGTGAAGCGTGTCCGTTGATCTGAGACGGGCGAACTCGATTCGGCGAGTCTGGAGGAAGCCGAGGACGGCCTGGTATGTCGTGCAGCTCGCCTCAGTGATGACCAGCTCGTTGTCGTAGGTGATATTGATGGCTTGAGGAGTCCTCGACCTTGCGTCTCGAGCTAAATCCTGCTCCTCGTCCGAATCGTCAAAGCAAAGGGAAGCTCGGTGGCTCGGCGATGAAGGGATCTGGTGCTTCTGGTTCCTTTGCGACGTTGCAATATTCTCCTCAGCGCCGAGGAGCTTCTTGAAGTGCTCGGAGTGCGAGCTGAGGAACTCGGAGTTGGCGAAGAGCTCCCGGCCGGAGTGAGGGAAGGAGAGCCGAAGGTCGTTCATCAAGGGAAGGACGAGTGTGTCTGTGTAGGACGAGCTCGGGTCAGGTGGGAGGCCTCTGAGGTACTTGAAAGCTGACTCACGAGTATCCTGTACCGTAAACGATGTATGAGCGAGCTTCGTTCCCCTCTTGCCTCGTTTGATCGTCTCGACCTCCAGCAACGGCGCTCCACGGTACGCTCCCAACCCTTTCAACGCACGCTCCAGTTCTCCTTCCTCCGTCTTCGGCCATCTAGCAGGTCCGCCGAGCAAGTCATGCCTCACGACGACCCCAGCGCTCGATTCGACGGTAAGCGAAAGCGAGAGCACCTCGGCGCCGGGCTCGGCGTCGCTCCAGGTGATCTTGCACCATGCCCAGCCTCCTTCCTCAGGGTTGCTCGTATCGCAGGGGAGAGGGGCGAAGAGTATCGACCAAGTGCCAACGTCGAAGGGGGCCACGGAGATGCGAATGAGCTGCTCGCACGACGTCGAATTGCTGCAGGTGTGGTACTCGGGAGTTGGGGTGAGAGTGCAGCTTTCTGCAGGGTGGGCGCTGCTTTGGGACATCTGTAGCAGCCGCGATAGTCGAGAGGTAGCCAGCGAGTGGGAGGAGAAGAAGCGAAGGTCGGACTTGGTCGCTCGAGTTTCGCTCAAGGAGTGCTGACCCTCTGTCTCCTCCACAGCCCGCCATTGGCCCCCCTATCTCACTGAAGAGCAGGCTCATCAAGGTGGGAGCTCCAATAAGTCGACCGAGGTGTGAGTCGGGCGCTCCTTCGGGGCTCGGCGATGGACGGCTCGCTGGTTCTCACCGCAGTGGCCTCGTCTACAAGCGTGAAAGTGACTGCTCCTCATTTGCACCATACTCGGCTAGCTCAACGATTTGGCCAACTGCAGCAGCATCCCCACCGGATGACTGAGCTCTCCCACCGCCACCTTCACCTCCATCTCCCTCATCGCCTGAGTCGCTTTCACCTCCTTCCAATGCTTCACC
This sequence comes from Leucosporidium creatinivorum, assembly GCA_001600635.1. Classification (NCBI taxonomy): domain Eukaryota; kingdom Fungi; phylum Basidiomycota; class Microbotryomycetes; order Leucosporidiales; family Leucosporidiaceae; genus Leucosporidium; species Leucosporidium creatinivorum. Next base: position 805,048 of record BCKL01000005.1, on the reverse strand, counting down.
GCATAGGCCAACTCCAGCTTTTGAATCTCGGGGTAGGCTCCCGATACCGAGTCGAAGAGTTCGTACAGGACGTTGGCGGGAGTGAGCTGAGAGGAGATCTATGTAAGTGCAGCCTCTGGGCTTGTTGGGAAATCAAACTGGCCTTGTCGACCTTCGCAGGGAATCGACGCAACCTGGAAACAGTCGATCAAACTCGTGAAGTATTACTTCATCGGGTCTGCCTCGGTTGCCCTCATAGTTTCCGCTGCCGAGCTGACGAGGGTTATCGTGCACTTTACCGACAAGGTGAGTTTTGGTCGCTCATGCCGAGCATCGGCCCTTCATTGAGCCTCTTCCTCTCGACAGACCGCCATCCAAGCCGCCTGTCTCGCTGGAGAGCAGGCCGACCAAGCTGGAAGTACCATCAAATCGACCGAGGGCGAGCGCCGAGAGGTCGGGAAGGGAGAGGAAGTGCGCGAGACGGTAGAGGGACTTGGGGGAGGCGGGAAGAGGAAGAGAGTTTGTCGGAGCGTGCTGCTGTGAGTTTGGCGTGTCGTTGGCGGGCGGAGTTGGGCGCCGAGTCGGTCTCGTCGTCCGAGTCGTCGAAGGTGCTTGTCCGTTGCGCAGCTTCGTCCTTGGGTTCGAGCTTCGTGCTTTCCTTCTTGAGCGAGCCCTCGGCGAATCCTTCAGAGGCGAAGAGATCCTTGAAGTAGGGTGACTTGTCCGAGAGGAAAGCCGAGTTGGCCCAGAGCTCCCGCTCGCAGCGAGGGAAGTAAAGTCGAACGTCGTTGGGGTGCCGCGAGGCGAGGTGGGCTGTAAGCACGGATGCCGTAGTCAGCTATCGAGACGGAAGGGCTTCATGTCGAGGTACTTACCGGCGACCGAGCTTGCCATCGCCGAAATGGTCGGCGCCGGGCAATTATCGAGGTGAATCGCCAATTGAAGTTGCACTTGTCGATCATAATATTCCATGCGTATCGACCAGTTCTCGGTACTGACTTCTCCGTCTGGCTGAGGCGGAAAGCTGGCGCCGAGCTGAGTGACCGACTTCGAGCCGAGTTCCTTGTTTTGTAGGGCATCCGCGCACTCTCGCACAAACAATGTGAGTCCGATGGAGACGGGCGGGCAGATGCACGCGCTCCAGCGGAGCCATCCAGAGAACACCGAGCTTGTGTTGGGCGTAGGCGATATCACCAGCTCCCAGGTGCCAGAGTTGAACGGGGCGAACGGGAGGTGAAGCTCCTTGGTTGATGCGTGTCCTGCTGAAGCGTCAAGAGTAACGATGAAAGGAGTAGATTCAGGCGGCGGCGGCGGTACAGCTGGTGTGGGAGGGCTGGAGGAGGGGCTGGGGCTACCTCTCCGCCGGGCTATCATCCAAGCAGTAGGAACATCGTCCGAGTCGTTTGATGAGGACATGGCCGGTCGGAGGCGGTTGGCGGAAACGAAAGCAGCGACTGAGCAGCGAAGCGGAGAAGGACAAGGAGCGCGCGGTCGAAGGTTGCCTTTAGCCAAACCTCGCTACATCTCACCTACAACTTACTCGGAGCAGCACAGCACCGTAACAGACCGTCTGTAGCACTACAACATGTCATCACCAGGTGTCGACTTGGGTTGGGCTCTTAATAAGGTGCGCTCTCAACCTCAGCGCGCTGTTCAGGCTCCGCCGCCCCGTGTGCAGGCCAGTACATCTCGCTGAGCTTCCTCTGCTAGGTCATCATCATCTCCTCGGCTTTCCTTCTCGGGGCCTTCTTCAATCACTGGATCGTCGACTTCGGTGAGCTCTCGCCTGCTAGCGCTGTGCTCAGCTCGGACTGACCTCGCTCTGTAACAGGCATGATGTGGAGCTCCAACGTCAGCGAACGAGCTCTTCAGACTTCCCTCGCCTACTACCACCACCTCCTCCAAGCTCCTTCTTACTACGTCGCGTCCCTCGGGGGACTCGTTTCGCTCGCCGTTGCTTCGTGCATCATCAAGCTCATCCTCAACCCTCTCAAGGGAATGCTCTTTGATGGCGCGACACTCAGTGAGCCTCGCCGGTCGCTCCGAGCAGCTACAGAAGCTGACGGCGTTCTCCTCGCCCCCACTTGATCCCACACCCTCCCCTCTACGCCCGACTTCCACCTTCTCATCCGCTATAAACAGTGCTCCTCCTTTCGGGCGTCTCGGTCTACCTCTCCAACTTCCGCGCCGCCCTCGACTACCTGCCGAAGGAAGGCGCCTCGGCCGCCGTGGTCGACTCGTTCAAGACCAAGGATGCTCTCTTGACCCTCGCCAGCAGCAACATGATCATCGCGGTAAGCTTCATCCCCCGGTTCCACTGCCCTATACTGACTCCCGAGCCCAACAGGTCTCGCTCACCGGTGTCCTCGCGCTGCAAGGAGCTCAAGGCTTTTCGGATCGCGCCCCTCCCGCTGCTGTGGAGCCAGTGCCAGAAAAGTAGTCGTCTATAGCAGCCCGGGAAATCAACCAGATATCTTTGTGACTGAGCGGAGGCTACAGCGAGGGCAGGGAGTCGCGAGCGTCTGGATTGCGCCCGTTCGTAAGCTCGGCGTTCGCTTCGGCTGCTCGGCCGAAGACTCTCGCGCTTGGGACGGGTGAGGGAGCTGGCTGATGCGGGAGGAGCTATCTCTCAGCACTTTCTTCACTACGATCTGTATGTCCTGCCACCTCCCCCTTCTCCAGCCTCCTCTGCTTTTTCGTCTTGCGCATTCTGCCCGCTCCCTCGGGCTCCAGCTTCAAGAACTTTGTCCAGTTAGCCTCCAGCCGCTCCACACTCTCTTCCGCACTCCACTCCCTCGCTTCGCAGATCGCCTCGAATACATTCCATACCTGTATCGCGAAGAGGCGAGGTCAGCTCGCGAGCGCCGGGAGGAGAAGGATCGGCGAAAGAGCTCACTTGTGCGTCAAGTTGCGGGGTATGGCTGAAGTCGGACTCTACTAGTAGCCGGTCGGGGTTAATGGCGCGGAGGAGGTCGTGGAAGCGAGGAGAGCGAGCCGAGATGATGGTTGAAAAGGAGAAGAAGACATTTGGATGCACTGTGCAGGCGGATGAAACGTAAGCCAGCTCCCCCAGACTCGACGCGAGAGAAGCACTCACACTTCTGCACCTGCTTGGCCGTCTCGGGGCTTCCTCCAAACGAGTGCAGGCAGACGTGAATCCGGCCCCACCCCTCGGGCTCGCCTCTGATCCTCTCCAACAGCTGTACCGTATCCTGCGGCGCTCGCACCGAGTGAAAGGAGACATGTCGCTCCAACTTGATAGCCACCCGAATCTGACCCTCCGCTACAGCGATCTGATGCGCCAACGGCGTTTGCAAGTCCGAGTTCTTCGCCGAAGAGGCCAGCTCGGGAGGATTGGGGATCCGGAAGGCCTTGTCGAGGCCGATCTCGCCGACGAGTGCCGTGGGATGTCCTTCGAGATTGCTGGTGAGGGTGGAGAGGAAGTCGGAGAGGAGCAGCGGCGGAGGGAGAGAGGGAAGGAGAGCGAGGAGCGAGCCCGCGGGCTGGACGCCGTCGGTAGAAGAGGAGGGGAAGAGGGAGGCGTAGTGCTCGTCTTTTGATGGCGCTGTTGGCGAGTTGGTGAGGCTCAACGAGTGGATGAACCAAGGGTGAATTCCTACGAGCCGGAGCGAAGAGGGTCAGCCGAAGTAGAAGTAGGAGGAGGTGCAGAGGTCGAGACGCACCGTAGCATGGCAGAACCTTCTCCTTGTGACTCTCCCACAGCTTGGTAGTGATCTCCTGGTTCTCCAACGACGAGCTCATCGCGCACTGAGGTGAGAGACGTCAGCGCTCAGCGCCAGCAGCGGCAGTATAAGATGAGCTGCAGACTCACGATAGTACCCAGCTTCGAGCTCTTGATCGACTGCGCTGCATCATCGAAGCTCAAATCGTCTGAAGGATGGCAATGGGCGTCGCAGAGGCGAGCCAGGATCGTGGGGTCTGGCGGCCGCTTTGGTGAAGTTGATGCTGTAGGGCTACCATGCGAGCTGCACATCTTTGCTGTAATCGACTGGCGGTGCTGGTAGGAGCGAAGAAGCAAGCAGAAAGGAGGCGAACGGCAAGAGCGATTTGTGAGCTTCGCGCCGAGTTGCCCTTCGTCGTCCTCCTTTCTGCACCTCATCAGCTCGCATGCCTGTTTCCTCTGATTCCCTCACTGCGATCCTGCAAGGCGCTTACCCAGACGCGACTCACATTGTACGTTATCCACTCTCTCTTGCCGACGCCGACCTCCGCTCATCCGCTTCGCAACGCTGGCTTCGACTGATAGGACGCGCTCGACATCTCGGGTAAGCACTGAGAGCTCGGACCTGGCTCGCGAGCTACAATTGACCCTCGCTATCTGTCAACAGGCGGTTGCGGAGCTGTACGTCTTCGCGCTTTAAGCTTGACGAGGGGACGCACTTCTTGAGCTGTAGCTCGCTGGCTAATCGCGCTGGGGTCTTGCACATCCACAGTCCTACGAGATCACCATCGTATCACCATCATTCGAGGGCAAGACGACGCTAAAGAGGCATCGGGAAGGTGCGCTGAGCTCAGCTCGCTCTATGAGCAGCGGAGCACGAGCGCTGACTGATGGCTCAACTTTCTGATGTCCTACAGTCAACGAAAAGCTCAAGGCAGAGATTGCAGAGCTACACGCCTTCACGCAGGTCCGTTCCGCTCTTCTATCGCCCGCCAGCGAGAAGGGAGCTGATAAATGCTCCTCAATGCGCTCGAGCAGAAGACCTACACACCAGCGCAGTGGGAGAAGCTCAACACACCTACAGCATGAAGCAGGCGACGCTGCTCTAGGCAGGACCGAAGCGAGGCAGCGATGGAGAACAGCTCATGAGGGAGTTGTGCTAGACCTGTAGTCCGTCAGCTAGGGTCTCGGATGATGTACAAAGCGAGTATAAGTCTCTCTTGGCTACGGCCCGACCCGAAAGCTCCTAAGAGACATCTGATTCGTCGCCGAATTTGAACTCGGCGATCAGGTTCTCTCGCTCCTACCTCCTTCGAGCTCTCTATGAGGCTTGACCTCGGTGGGTAGGCCCGCGAGCCACGATGATAATGCTGGTGGTGGTGATTGGCAGGCGAAGCACTGCTCTGCCGGTGACTACATTGCGCCCTTCCTGTCCTCGTTCCCCGCCGAGCCGACCTGGGGTCTCCCCCTCTAAATACCATACACCCTCCTCGCATTCTCCCTGGCCACTCGCAGCACATCCTCAGTCGTCCATGGCGCCTCGCCCTCTGGCATCTCCCGCTCATTCAGCACCTTGGCGACGAACGCAGCCGTCCAAGGCAGTACGCCCGAGTGAGCGAAAGGGAACTTCTGCTTCGAAGTCATGCCGATGGAAGATGGCGGGCCGAGGGTGGATGGGATCATGTAGGGGCCGTCGGTCTCCAGTAGGATGCGGAGCTTTGATGGTGAGGCTGGAGTTGCTTTCTCGCCCAGAAGCCGGACGACCTCTGCGATTTCGGCAATGAGGGTGAGCGAGAGCTCGAGATCGAGAACAGAAAACGCCGCACGAGATGTATTGAAGTTGGAGCTGTAAGTGATGACACCGGTAATGCCGATGTAGAGGTTGGGGAAGTGGTCGAGGAGCTTGGTAGCGACCTCGGGCGAGTCGGTGAAGCAATGGACGTGGAGTCGCTGCTCCTTGGGCAGCTCTTCGGTCAGGATTCTGCAAAAAAAAGAGCATCAGTAGAGGAACAGCGCAGAGGCGAGTAAGAGAACGTACGTGTAGATGTCGTCGTCGGCTTCTCGAGTATGGATCGTGATCGCTTTGTCCAAGCCCGAGGCGACAGCAGCGCGAAGCTGTCTCCGCAGAACGTCCTGCTGCACTTCACGAGAGCTAGTATCGTAGTGATAGTCCTGTTGGGCGACAGAAGGCTGTCAGGGCCTGTGAAGCCGACTCAACGCTCGGCCGAAACGAAGGAACGAAGAGGCCATAGCTCACCAGACCAATCTCTCCCCAACCTACACATAGCGGATGTGCGTGGACCTTCTTGTACGTCTCCTCCAGCTCGTCAGTGTAGCCGTTTGCCTCGTTGGGATGAGCGCCTGATGAGGAAGAGGACGGGCAGCTTCGGCGCTGCCAAGAGAACGACCAGGCAGCGTTTGGAGGTGCCGCTCGGTCGCGGGAAAGCCGAGTAAGAAGGAGAGAGCCACAGAGACTCACCAACGACGAACGAATAGCTGAAGCCCTCGACCTTGAGCTCGCCGAGGCTGTCGACCGTCTCGACCCATTCGGATTTCAACGGCGCCTCACACCAAACGTCGACGACCGCGGCGATCTTGTTGGTCTCGTCTGGCATGAGCAAAGCTTTGACAAAGTCTTTGACCGAAGTATGAGCGCCTTCGGGGTACTTTGTCCGATAGGCTTCGTAGGTCGAGAAGACGTGGGTGTGGGTGTCCACGAGCTAGAGGGAGCAGGGGAGTATCAGCAGAGCTCCAAAGAATAGACCGACGACGACTCACCTCAGCGTCCTTAAGATCAACATGCTTCGGAAGCACCAGAGCCGTCTCGACTGGGGTGCTCTTGCTCTTACTCCTGGCTGCCGACATTCTAGTGGATGCGAGTCTAATGTGGGATGGTACAGATGCAAATGGAACACGTCTAGTTGTGCTCTGAAGCCGAACGACAGGGAGTCGCTGAATCTTGAACGAACGAGGAGGCAGAGAGGCAGCCCTCGCTTCTTCCGCTCCTTCTACTGACTCGACTGCTCGCCAATTCGCCTCGCAACACGTTGGCATTCGCTACAAGAACACTCTCAGCTACCTCCCACTGCTCTCCAGCTATAAAATCAGCCTTCACCGACGTCATTCGCCCCTTTGCCTTCGCCGCCGGTCAACAGTTCCTTCGCCCCCGCCTTACAGCCTCACGAAACGACATGGCACCTCTCAGGCCCGTAGAGATCATTCCTTTGTCTGGTCGGATCCCCAAGCTGGTCGCCTTCGACCTCGACTTTGTACGTCGCTGCTGCTTAGCCCTCGCTGGATCTCGCTGACCGACTTTTGGCTGCTCAACAGACTCTATGGGATCTCTGGGTCGATGTGAGTGCTATCATAGTCTTGTCTCGGCTCAACTCTGCTGACCCGACCTACCCCTGCAGACTCATGTGGTGAGCGGCTCCCGCTCTCGGTCGCCGAACTCCTCCCGCCGTCTGACTCGCCCTTCTACATCCTCAGACCCCTCCACTGAAACGTCGAGGTGACGATGTCAATCGCATTTTCGATAAGCACGGTCAGGAGATGGCCTACTACCCCGAAGTGCCCTCTATCCTCCTTCAACTCCACCGCTCCAAAGTGCACATCGCCGCCGCTTCTCGGACTTCAGCACCAAGAGCGTGAGTAGTCGCTACGGCATCAGGATGAATCCTCTCTGATCTGACTGTTGACCCAGACGCTGACTAGCTTCTTTTCTGTTCTCCAGAGCCCGTCAGGCCTTGACCGAGCTGCTCGTCCCCGGTTCCCTCAACTCTGTGCGTGAGGATCCCCTCAAGCGAGACGAAAGCACCGTCGTCAGCTCGATCAAGCTGTTTGACACAATGGAGATCTACCCTGGTACGTTATCTTCGACCGAGCGGCGCCACAAGGAGCTCAGCTGACAGCTCGCTTCCGCAGGTTCGAAGATTGCTCACTTCAAGGAGCTGCACAAGAAGACTGGGATTCCCTACGAGGAGATGGTGCGTGCTAGAAGCTCGTTCTCCAGCATCAGAGCTTAGCTGACCCATACTCCGCGCCTGCAGCTCTTCTTCGATGGTGCGCCAGACCGCTTTTCCTCAACCTCGGCTCTCCGCTAACCCTCTTGCTAACAGACGAACCGCGCAACAAGGAGGTCGAGAAGCTGGGCGTCAAGATGATCCTCGTAGCGGACGGAGTGACCCGGAGGGTGTTCGAGGACGGCCTAGAGACTTGGAGGAAGAAGATGGGTTCGGAGTAGATGGGCGAGTGCTAGGGGAGAGGCCGAGCAGCACGCGTGTAGATAGCTCGACTTGGTATAGACAGCTTGAGAAGATGCCCATCGTCATCCCATTGTGTCTTTCAGCACCCGACAGGGCGAAGTGGCTCGGCGAGCATGAACGCTTCGGCGGTGATGAGTTGAAGCATTCGAGCTTCCTCCTCGCTCTTGAGCGCTCTTTAAGCTGCTCTCGTATTCTTACTCCCGTGCCCTTGATGGTGCAACAGCTTGCTTCTTTCGACACAGTATCTACAAAAGTCGGCTTCGTCGACCGAGTCTACTTGGCGGGAGCCGATGACATGCCATGCATCGCGTCCAGCTGCTCGACGATCCTGTAGGTCTTGGACTGCACCTCGTTACCCGCATCCGTGATCGTCAGGTTGGTCTTTCCGGCCTGTGAAATAGGAAGGAAGCACGAGATCAGCTCGGCTCGGTCTCGGTCGGCGCCAGCGAGTCAAGCCTTACCTTGTTGACGGCCCAACGGAACCACTCTGGCATAGACCGGACGTTGGGGAGGAGCAGCTTGGCGAAATGAGGAGCAACGAGGTGATCCGAAAGACCCGAGTTGATGATGCCGACCATGCGCTCGGCGAGCCAGGAGGCGTTGAGCGTAGGCGTGACGCTGTTTGAGGCAGATGAGGAGTCAGAGGCTGCCTAACAAGGATGTCGAAAGAGAAGTAGGGCCCACAACTCGTGGTCGGCGCCTCGCATGGCGTCGCCCATCTGTGTCGAGACCTTGGTGGGGCAGATGACGGAAGTGCGGACTCGAGGAGCGTTGTAGCTGTGCGGGTAGGTCTTCAGAACTACTGAGGCTATCTCCGGGGTACAAGACAGGCTCACCGGTGCACCAGCTCCTCGTTGAGCACCTCGTGAAGCGCGAGAGCGGCCGCCTTGCTGCAAGCGTACTCGCCTGTAGAGGTGTGGGAGAGTCAGCGGGTGCGTTGAGGTCAGAGAATAGACGATACTAACTCAGCTGAGCGATGGACATGTAGGAGGCGGATGAAGCGGTCTGTGAGAGGAGTGGAGTCAGCTCAGCGCTTGCGCTGAATTTCGGCTCAACGACTCACAGTCATGACATGGCCGTGGCTGTAGAAGAGAGGGTCAGTACAGCTTCTTCAGCTAGCTAAGATTAGCTCACTTGATCGAGATGACTGTAAAGCAGCCTTGTCAGCTCTCTACCCCTCCTCGCAGTCTCCGCCGAAACTCACTATGGGGCAAGAACTCGCGCAGGATGTTGTGGCAGCCCAGGACGTTGACCTTGAAGGTGAGCAAGAATTGCTCGGCAGTGGTGGTGAGAATGGTGCTGCCTCGAGCGATACCGGCGTTGTTGATCTGCAGGAAGCGAGTCAGCGCCAGACCTCGGCGAACTAGTCCGAGGGCGCTGGAGGGCTCACGAGGACGGTAGGGTGGCCCATCTGCGGAACGTGAGGGTGCTGTCAGCTTCTGTGTACATGATACAATAGTCCCTGTACTCACATCAGCCCGAACTTGCTTGGCAACCTCTGCAATGGCCGCCGGGTCGGTGACGTCGCATTTGTACCACTGCACGTCCTCTGCGAACCGAATAAGGGTCAGCGCAAGCTTCAATGCGATCTCACTGCACGCCTAAAGCTCACTGGCATTGTAGGTGGGCGGCGCGAGGTCCAGCACCGCGATCTTGTTGGTCCGCTTCGCAAGAAGGTCGACCACCTCCTTGCCAATGCCCGTCGAGCCACCCGTGATGAGCACTACATCTCCCTCTCCCTTGTTGAAGCTCCAGCGAGGCGGGTCTGCTTTCCAGCCATGATTCCTGGCGAGACGAGAGAGGGCGCGGTTGAGCGCTTTGAGAGCGACGAAGGAGAGGAAGAGAGAGAGCAGGCGGTTGGCCGAGAGGTGCTCCCAGATGGAGAGGGAGGGGCCGTAGATGTTGTGCGCTTTGTAGTAGCTGTAGCCCGCTACGAGCAGAGAGCCGGGAATGGAGAAGGGTCCTTTGTCGAGCAGCCGAAAGATGCTGGAGAGGTGGGGTGGTCAGTCTACTAGAGAGGAGCTGTAGGAAAGCAGGGACTCACTCATCGATGGAAACAGTAGGTCCTACTTTGGTGGTGGAAGACATGTCGAGCAGCAGTGAGCGGTAAGAAGCTGGAAGAGCTCCGACTTGGAGACGCGAAGGCAGGCCGGCGACGGCCACTCGAGACTTCGCCGGCCTGCTTCCCACAGAGGCAAGCGAGTCGCCAGTGACGGTTCGGCTTTCGAGTGAGCTTGCATAGCCGTGCAGAGAGCGACTCCGAGCAACGTCAAGCTTTAGGACGTCGAAACTTCGCCCCCTTACTGCGCAGCTCATCGCCGAACTCTCGCTAGAAAGTGCACTAAAGGGGTAGTCTTTAATTTCACGAGATGCGAGGCGGGGTGTAGACGAAGCTCTACAAGTACTTGTTGGCCTTGAGCCACTCCTTGACGTCTGTTAGGAAGAAGAACGTCGAGGTCAGCTCGCGTTTCATCGCCGCCGAAGCGGAAAGGCTCACCCTCGGTATCGCGCTCGAGCCACTTGGCCTTGGAGCGAACGGCGTCGATTCCCTGTTCAAGCGACCCACCGGTCAGCGACAGCTCAAGAGGAGGAAGGCAGCAAGCGCCGAGAGAGAAGGGAAAGCTCACCTGGCTCAGCGGCTGGCTGTAAGGAGCGGTGTCCTTCTTGGCGAAAAAGTCCTCGACCTCCTTAACGTCCTCCTCGCTCGAAAGGCTCGAGAAGGAGACGCGGACGAGCATGCCGATGGAGAAGTTGCCTGTTGCAGTAGGACGGAGTCAGCTCGGCTCGGCTCGGCGATGTCGAGCCAGTCGACAAGAAGGCTCGACCACTCACCCTTGAAGCGGAGGGTAATCTCGTCGTAGTTGTCCTTGAAGAAGGTCCACATCTGCTTCTTGGACTCGCGGTTGTTGGCGAGGCCGCTGAAGAAGTTGGCTGTGGGAGCGCGTAAGAAGGAGGATGTCAGCTTCAGCTCGGCGACCTCATCCGCTCGCCCTCTTCCACAACTCACAAAGATCCTGGTTCTTGACCTCATCCGTCCTGATGAACGCAAAAGTACGATCCAACAGCTCCTTGTCCTTAGGCGCACAGAGAGCGGCCATGGCCGAAAGCTTGTGCGAAGGGGTAGGGGGATCGCGGTAGATGGCCAACGCCTTCTCGTACTCGGCCACACCGCCATTCTTGACCGCTTGGGCGTAGATGCTGGTGCGCAGGTCCGAGGGGATGAGGGACTCGTCGTTTTGCGACATGAGGAGGCCGAAGCGGCGCTTGTACTCCTTGAGGGTGCTGTGGGGGGGTCAGAGGTTAGCGGAGATCCTAGCGGAGGGTCGAGGATCGGCTTACGCCTCGTCCTCGCAAGCGGCGGCCGTCGAGATGGCCATGGTGCGAAGCTCGATCGTGTCGACGTCGTCGTTCTCGGCGTACTCGAAGCCTGCGCGTCCAATGAGGGGTCAGCGTCTCTGCTCCTCGTCCTGACACAACTCGAACTCACCAAGCTTGTCGGCGACAGGTCCAAAGAGGGTCCGGCGGAACTTGGCGATGGCCTCGCGCACGTCCTGGGGCTGATCCCACCAAGCACCAGCGAGGGAGGAGAGGGCGCTGCTGACCTCTTGCCAGACTGTGGGAAGCATCGAGTCGTCGCGTCAGCGTCGTCTTGAGACGAGTAGCAGGCCCAAGCTCAAGGAACTCACCAAGGTTCTCCTTCTCATTAGCGAGCTTGGCGATGAGGGTCAAAGCTCCGCTCGTCTTGGAGTACCCACTGGACGCCAACACCGAAGCGTCCTGGACGAGCCCCATCCTATCGTTAAGGGAGAAGACCGAATCCTTCTTGGCCGCCTCATCACCGAGTTTAGCGAGCCTCTCATCCGAGTACAACGTGCGGTAGACGCCGCACGTCTCGGCATTGAGCTTGTAGACCGTGTCCTTGATGTTGGGCAGCTGGATCGTGCTGTCGCGGGTGGTGAGGACCGCGTCGTGGTCGATCGACGACTTGCCGCCCGAGGAGGAAGAGACGGAAAGGAGCTCGAGAGGGATGTGCCAGATGTTTTGGTCCTCCTCGGGCTGCGATGAAGCGAGCAGGTCAGCGAAGGGCGACGAGAGGAGGCTACAGAAGACGAACCGTAGGGTCGCCGGTGGAGAGGAAACGGTTCTGAGTGAGCTTGAGGCCCTCGTCCGTCTCCTCGACGGTGATGACGGGGAATCCAATCTGCGCGAGCGAGCGAGCGAGCAGCTCAGTCAGCTAAAACGGTCTCTCTACACCACCTCGATCGCGCTCAGAAGACTCACCTTGTTGGTCCAATTGTACATCATCGGCGCAATCTCCTTGCCACTGGCCTTACTGATGCCATCCCACAAATCCTTGGTCCTCGCATTCCCGTAAAGGTGGTCCTTGAGGTACAAGCTCACGCCCTTGAGGAACGTCTTCTCCCCAACCATGTTGCTCAGCATCTTGAGCACCGAGGCGCCCTTGGAGTACGAGATGGCGTCAAAGATTTGTTGGATCGTGTCCTCGTCGGGGCAGGCCATTTCGATGGGGTGGGACGAGCGGAGCGAGTCGAGCGAGAGGGCCCGGCCGAGGTGCTCTGAGATGAACGAGGAGTGGATCTTCCAGGAGGGCTCGATCTGGTGAGAAAGGGGAGGGGTGAGCTAGGGTTCGAAGTAGGGAGACGGGAGGCTCGGCGCCGACTCACCTCTTGGATCATGATGACCTCACCGATGAGGGTGGCGAACGCCTCGTTGAGCCAGAGGTTGTCCCACCAGGCGAAGGTGACGATGTTGCCGAACCTGAGCGATATGAAAGGTCAGCAATCGCTTTCTCTTTCCTCACTTGATTCGCCCATCTCCTCGCTCCGGATAGCCCATCCACTCACCACTGATGCGCGACCTCATGGCTCTGCACTCCGATAACGCGCTTGCGGGAAGCGATGCCACTCTTCTTGGGGTCGAAGAGGTAGACCGAGGTGCGGCCGGTGATCAAACCCCAGTTCTCCATGGCTCCGGCGTCAAAGTCCGAGGCGACGAGGGTGTCGAGCTGTTTGCAGTGTAGTGGTGGAGGATGAGGAGGAGGAGGAGGAGGAGGAGGAGAGAGGAGGAGGAGGGGGATCAGCGAGCTGCTCGGCGCGCGCTGAGGCGGCCACGAGGCGACGACGCTCCCCTCCCCCTTCGCCAGCTACAGCCCGCCATGCTCCACAGCCGAAGAGCAAAACCCAACAACAACTCACCTTGGGCAGCGGGTAAGCGATATCAAACATCTTCTCATAGATGGGCAGGATCCTCTCCTTGGTCTCGAGAGCGAGTCCCGCTTGGGCGATATGGTCGTAAGTGGCGTAGACGCGCATGGGGACCTTGCGCTTGGTCAGAGGGGAGGTGTAGGAGGATTCAATGTGCCTTTCGGGGTTGCGCGGGGGAGGGAGAGGGTTAGCGAGGGAGAGAAGGAGGGAGAGAAGGGAGGAGGAGGATGGGAAAGAAACGGCTCACTCGAAATCTCCGTTGGCCCAGGCGACGAGGTAAGTCGAGACCTTGGGCGTCTTGTTGAAGCGGGTGATCTCCCAATCGTCCTTGAACTCGCCCGAGCTGACGAGCTTCTTGCTGCTGCTGGCCGTCTCGGTCTTTCCCTCCGTCTTGCCCTCCGTCTTGCCCTCCGTCTTTCCAGCCTTGGGCTTTACACCCTCCTTGAAGAACTGCTCATTGAGCAGCTCCGTACGGGGGAACTCTCCCCCCGCTCCGAGGTGGGTAGCAGGCTCGAGGAGATCCGTGTTGGCGAGCGAGACGGTGCCAGTGCGCGAGATGAGCGAGATGGAGTAGGTGGCTTTGAGGAGGGGTTCGTCGAAACAGGGGAAGGCGCGGCGGGCCTTTTAAGGGAGGGAGGGAGGAGGGAGAGTTAGCGGAAGGGGAGAGGGAGAAGGGAGAGGGAGGGCGAGGGCGAGGTACACACCTGAGTAGGCTCGAACTGGGTTAGACCGTAGTAGGAGTTGGGCTTCTTGTCGCCGGTGGAGCCCTTGGTGGGGTAGGCCGAAGCGTAGTATCTGTTTCGGGCGCCGAGAGTCTCGGGGTTAGCTCTTTCTGCTGTCCCATCCTCGTCTCTCCTTCCTTCCTCTTCAGTTACAGAACAGAGGAAGAACAACCCACCCCATCATACTAGCCTCCAACTCTCCCTCCCACCTCAATCCCAGCTTGACCCTCCCCGTTCCAATTTCCCCCCCAGCGAACTTGATCTCGACCCTCTCCCTCTTCTCATCCAAGGTAATGTCAGTAGCCGGCCTCGTACTCTCGGTCTTGAGCGCCGAATGCGAGAGAACGGCTCCCTTGAGTTGGAGAGGAGCGGCAACGTTGAGAGTGATGGAAGGGACGGGGGAGAGGATGGAGAGAGTGATTTCGACTGTTCCCGAGAAGGTCAAGGCTTGGAGATCCGTCTTGACGGTGAGGTCATAGTGCTCGGGGCTGTAGGGAGAGAGACGAGACGAGTCAGCGAGCAGCCCCACCCGTCAAGACGAGAAGAGACGTACACGACGTCTTCGCCCAAGCGGTTGGCGGGAGGAGCGTTAGACATCTTTGCTAGAGTTTCTACGTTGGCTAACTCCGACTTGTAGTGGTGTTGACAGAAGGAGGAGCGCTGAGGGAGGAGTGACGAGGTGCGGTTGCTCAGAGGGAGAGTTGAGCGGGTGAGAAGAGCGGGAGGAGCAAAGAGAGAGGTGCGAGTAGAGAGATGCTTCTGTAGGAGTTTGGATCCAGTCAGCTCTGCTAGTAACAGCGCGGGAGCCTCTCTCAGCTGATATGAACACCACGCGGTCGAGCAGCTGTTCGTAAGCGAGGTGAGCTTGCTGTCTGCTACTCACCTGAGGATGAGCTACAGAAGTAGATAGACTAGCTGAGCGAGTAAGAGTCGAAGATGTAGGTCTACAGAGGACCCGAGTGAGAGAGAGAATCTTGTGTGCAGTGCTCCACTTCTCGAGGTCGATTCGGCAAGAGGCAAGAGGCAAGCCGTGAGGGGCAGAACAGCGTGGGAGGTGCTTTTGTACGCCGAGAATCACCTGCAACTCGGCGAATGAGCTCGGTGTGACTTGCGTAGCTGACCGGACCAGCAGACCACGCTCAGAGGGGACTCCCTACAGCTCGGCGAAGGGAGAGCTCGGAGCATACAGTCAGTTGGGGCGAATGGCTCTGAGAGGCCACAGATGTGTAGATTATCAAGCGGACAGAGCTGTTGTTGGACAGTAGTTCTATTTCTTGTATGTTTGCATTTACTACGCCAGTTGTTGAGTTGTAATCTAATGGCGTCTTGCCTGCTTCGACTTGACTTGCCCTCAGCTCCTCTGGCTCTGGCTCTGGCTCTGGCTCCTCCTGCTCGCTCGTCTCGACATGGCTCCTCAACCAGCACCCGCGTTCCCTTTGGCCGACAGCCCCGAACTGATCGTAGAAGCGTGTAGCGAGATCCATTGCCCTCTCACCACTCACGAGATTCAACATCCCACTCCTGCCAAAGTACAACAGGTTTATGAAGCATGGATGCTCAAAGTACTAGACATCAACTTGGAGGATTGCATCAAAGCTGCCAAGGATCAACTCGATCACATGGACCACTATGTAGGTTGTTGGTACAGAGGGAGAGAAGAGCGGAACGGCTCTTGTTTGAGACGCGTCGACTGGGAGGGGGAGGGGGAGGGGAGCTACGCGCGAGAGCTAACCAGCCTCTACCCAACCTACAGGAAATCCATCAAGACGCTCTTTACATTGGTGTATTCTACCACACCTTGTACGTTGTTTGCTCTCTCTCACTCTTACTCTCACTCTCACTCTCACTCTCTACAAGCCAACTGTGTTGACCGACGCGTCTCCCTCCCTCCCTCCCTCCCTTCCCCAGCTCTCAACTCCTCCAACTGGCCCAAATCCACGACTTTACCGTCTCGGACCTCACCGCCCCCACCTACCAACGCTTCTACTACGTCCTCTCGGGCTTGCTCAACTTTTACGATTTCGAGGCCGAGCAGCGGAGCGAGACCTTGTTGCCCTTGATTGAGGAGAATGCCGCCTTGATGGAGAGGGAGGAGGGGTTGATGAGGGAGATTCAGGATAAGAAGGAGATGATTGCTCAGGAGAAGTGGGTTGTTACACGAGCTCCCTTCTAGTAGGGGAGACCGACGCCCGACGCCTAGTCGGCTGATCGCTGATCTCTCTCTCTTTCTCTCTCCTTCTCCCTGCCCCATCCATCACTCCCCTGCTCTCCCTTTCTCGCCACCACCCTCTCCCTCTCCCTCTCCCCTCCCCTCACAACCCATCTCACCCCAACACCCCAACAGGGAGAAACGCCGCAAGAACGAGCCCCGCCTGGCCGAGCTCCGCGCGCAGGAGAAGGCCGGCTCGGTCGAATGCGCAAAAATGATGGAAGCGGCCGAGGCGTTGGCCGACAAGAACAAGGAGATGAAGACCAAGTTGAAGGAGCTGCAGGCCGAGAATGTGCGTTTTCTTTCTCCCTCTCTCCCCCTCCCTCTCTCTCCCTCTCGGCGCCGCTAACCTGGGACGCACGCTGCAGGCCCAAACGACCCTCGAAGCGCGCAACCGCGAGCTCGAGATCAATCGGTACAAAGCCCAAGTGGTGCAATCCCCCGACCGCGTGAGGAGTGATTTGGGCGTCATGGCCGCCCGGCTGGCGAGGGACTCGGAGGAGCTCAAGGTGATAGAGATCAAGGAGAGGCAGATGCAGGGCAAGATTGCTAGTTTGGTCAAGTACGAGGGGGTGAGTTTCTGTCTCCTTTTCCTGCTCCTCTCCCCTTCCTTCGTCCCTCCGGGCTTCTCGTCCTCGGCGCCCGCTGAACCCCCTTCCCCCTCGCTAACATCGAATAGGAACTCGCCACCTGCATCAAGCTGCTCGAGGAATGGGACGTCGATGTCGCCAAGCTCGCCGAGGGCAACACGAGGCACCAGCGCCATCTCGAGCGGCATGAGGCCTTGCTCGCCGAGCAGCAGGACTTTGAGAACCAGATCAATGTGGGTCTTCGGGGGGTCTCTCTTTCGCTTTTGGGTGATGCGTGGTAGGAGTGGAGCCATTGGAAGTGTGGTGCTGACGTCCTTTTTTTCCTTCCTCGATTCCCTTCGTCTCGCTCCCTCCCTCCCTCCGCCGACCTCCCACTACTCCTCGCCGAACCGCCCATCCCTCGCGCCTCGTCCTCGTCCTCTTCTTCCACCCCTCTTTCCCCCTCTCTCTCTCTCTCTCTCCGACCCTCTCCTACCACCCAACCCAAAACACAGCTGCTCGACCGGCGCATCCAGAACGTGCGCGAAGAGATCAGCCGGTTCGACGAGAAGACGGAGCGCAAGCGCCTTGCAGGGAAGCAGAGGAAGAAGAGTTTGGAGGAGCAGCATGCGGGGTTGGTTGAGAAGAAGAGGGGGTTGGAGATGAGGGCGGCCGAGAAGAATAGGGAGGCGGGCGAGGTGGAGGGGCAGGTGAGTTTGGTTTGACGTTCGCCGAGCGATGGGCAAGGGAGGAGGCAGGAGAGGGAGAGGGAGGAGGGTGGGGCAACCGAGAGCTGACGACTGGTTGCTGATGACAGATCCGAGCGATCCACGCTGCGACCCATGCCGAGCTGGACCGGGGAGAGACGGCCTTCAAGAAGATCAAGGATCAAGTCGGTGCGGTTTGGCTTCTCTTCCGGCTCTTCGTTTCCCTCGAGCGTAACGAACGACTGCTGACGTTCTTCCCTTCTTTCTTCTTCCTTCCTGTCGCCTTCCCCTCCGCTCGCCGTTCCCCTCGATCTCTCTTCCTCCTCTCCCTCCTCCCACCTCCGTTCGCGACCGGAAACAGAGGTCTACTCCCTCAAAGTCAACAAAGCCCTCGACTCGATCAACACGCTCAACGCCCAGCCTATCGACCTCGGCGCTTGATCCACCATCTCCTTCCCACTCGCCCTTCCTCCCCACCCTTTCGCTGGCCCCGCCGATGAGCGCAGCCCCAGCCCCGAGACTCGTTTCTGTTGTTTCCTAGTAGTGCCGTATATTTCCCTCCTTCCCACTTCATTACCCCTTTGCTGGACTCGGAGCTGGCGCATGCAACTTGCTGCTGCTTTGAGACCGACTGGATTGGTGCAGGTCGCAAGGAGAGCAGCTCGGTCGAGAGCAGGAGCGAGAGAGCAGCTCTTTCGCCGGGCTCCGAGCTTGCTGCTGAGTGCGAGACGATTCGAGGCTGTAGTATTACCAGTGCAGCCTATGACTCGGACATTCATGCCCCGCTGGGATGGTGCAGGTCGCAGGCAGAGCAGCTCGGTGGAGAGCAGGAGCGAGAGAGCAGCTCTTTCGCCGGGCTCCGAGCTTGCTGCTGAGTGCGAGACGAATCGAGGCTGTAGTATTACCAGTGCAGCCTATGACTCGGACATTCAT